>PVHX01006697.1:77500-98142 GCA_004024805.1 Geosciurus inauris
TCTCACACCATCTCCTCTTCCCTCTCTCTGAATCCTCTGTCTCTATTCTATTGGTTTCCCTCTGTTCTCATGTGATTCCCCCTTTCTGTTCTTTTTATGAATTCTTGACTTCTTAACAAAACTTCTAAGGTTACTCTAAGTCTCATGTAGGATGAAACCATCACTATGGACCTCATTTTTGAAAGCCCATAAATTGTTAGGTCTAATAACCCCTTTCCTCTGCTTCATTCCTGATTTTAATATCTTTCCAGTTGACTTGGTACCTAGGTAGTGTCCACAGATAGGTGCTAGACAGACACAAAGCAGGGGCCCTGTAAATACTTTGACTAATATACCACAAAATATGACATATTTCTCCTACCACAATAGTAATTATTATCCATGACTTGCCTGTGAAATTTCTGTTGGTATAAGAAAAGGATTAGGATTATAATTATAAATTGAAGAGTTTGATAAAACAAACATTAAGACTTACAATGTTATTACACAATTTTAAGAACACTATTGCATGAACTGACCACAAATCCTCATGGCAGGTTTTTGTTGTATTTTTTTTTCTTCCAGACAACAGGAAATTTAGCCCTTGTCTACAGGCTAAAGATCTTCAGCTGAAGGTCCCTGGCACATAGGCAGCAAAATATGATTGCTGAAGTCGGGCACGGTGGTGTATGCCTATAATCCCAGCACATTGGGAGGCAGAGACAGGAGAATTGCGAGTTCAAAGCCAGCCTTAGCAATGGCGAGACGCTAAGCAACTCAGTGAGACCCTGTCTCTAGTTAAAAAAAATAGGGTTGGGGATGTGGCTCAGTGGTTGAGTACCCCTTAGTTTAATCCCTGGTACCAAAACCAAAAAAGATTGCTGTAATGAAGGGGGCATTAATAACAGTACATCATTCAAGTAAGAGGTCTTTAATGGAATAGTCAGAAAAACTATTAAATATAGTAAATTGTATAAGTGGAAAATGGGGAATTAATTGGAGAAGAAACAGAACAAAGAAATAAAAGGACATTGAGTGCTTTGTTTGCCTACATGACTATAAATATGTGACTTTAGGCATTTTGATGAGGAGCTGAGAGGAAAGAATAAAACCAATTAGAACATATAGAAGGAGACTGATTAACATATGAGGTTTACAGTACCACACCAGCGCTGCAGTTTAGAAATCTAAGAATATTTTCCTCCACTGGGATAGCGTTTCTTCCTCATTGGCTTCCTGGTCATTGAGCCCAAAGAGCTGATGACTTTTCTGAGAAGTTGAACTCGGTCTTATCAAGTGCTCTCCAAGTGGCAGATCTGCTTCCATTTCAATGTCTTTATTGAATGCCTACTAGGTGTGAGTTGCACAGAACAGGAATTTGGAATTTGAAGCAGGAACCTCTTGCTCTGTTTTCCTAGGCAAACTTAGGAAAGTGGGAACAAAAATAGGAATGAAAATTTTAAAGAAATAGATATTGGATTTGCCTCCTTGCAGTTTAAAAAATTGCCTAAGCTCATCTCTAGCTCTTTGGATCTAGAAATCTTTAAAATGGGCACTTTTCACCTGTAGTCATTTTACTGCTGAACAACTAAATGTGGAATTTGGTTTCCTTTAGTGTCTGGATGATACATCCTTAAAACATATACTCCAGCAGTAGAACCTTCAGGATTCTGAAGGAATTGCTTCCTTTTTCCACTTACTGGGCTTAAATATCAAGTACCATGACTAGAGGTGCCTCAGAAGTGTGGTATATGTGGCCAGGAATAGAACACATGAACAATACCAGGTTGATACCAGAGACCAGTCTAATCCATAGTGCCCCCTCTCCCCACACCTGCACCACATCTCCATTCAAGGTCAGGACTGCCATTGTCGAGTTGCATTATTCTGCCAGCAGTGAGCTGTGACTGGAAGGACAGGAACTTAAAGGGATAAATTTGTTGCTGGTCACAAAGACCTCGTCTGATCTGATCATGGTTCACTGTTAAAAGAAAGCTCCTCTTTTTCTTCTCTCCCATAAATCTAAATCTGAATCTTTATATTTTTTGCTTATGTTGAAATAAGGGATTCCTAGACTTCACAATTGAAGTATGATCTCACAGGATTTTAGGACTTTTATTATTCTTCTGCCCTGGTCTTTTTTTTAGGGCTGTGAATAGAGGGGGTTGCAATGCACCTTTTGCAATTTCCTGTCTTACCAAAAGCCCCACCTTGTAATTTGAAGAGTATCTCAATAAGCTAGAATTGTTCTAACTCCAAACCCTTGTACATTAGAATGATTTGATAAGTAACATAATCATACGCACATTTCGCTGTTGGCATAAGTTCCTAACTGATAATTTTTTAATTTAAAGAGAAACTTCTCTTTCCCTTGTGTTTTTGAGTGCCTTTGGAGAAGAGGATAATTCAGCAGTGTATTGATAATTGATGCCTCTTGAGCTTTAACATCCCCCTCCTTGACAGGGCTAGCCACTGTGAGCTTGCTGTGTGACGACCATGTTCCTTGGTCAAGAGTAAAGGGATGCTGTGAGCATCTTGACTTGACTTGATTGGGTGCCATCCAGGGGCAATCTGTGAAGCCAATTAAGAAAGAAACTAAGTTATATTAATCTCTTTTGCGTTGTGCAAGAAAAAGAGTCAAAACATACTGGGTAAATTCTGCTAAGTGTGAAAAATTACCCACTTTGTCTATTTCATATTTCTCAAACTCCAAAATTAATGACTTTTGGGGGAAAATGTGTGTATCTCTGTAGACAGAGAGTTTATGAATGCAAGGGGCATTACAGGAAGGGGAAAGAGGACTTCTGGGTAGGAGAAGAAAAAGATATACTTAGACATGGAACTCTATGTTTTCTATTATTTCACGTGATTGGTTTTTCAGAAAGAAGGTTATTAGAGTGAATAATTTTTTGAAAAGATGCTCCATTTAATTGATGCTAAATAGATATGATGGGATAGTGGTTTTGATTTTACATCACTCATTGCTAATTTTGCTGGGATTTTGGCAGTTCTCCTTTTGGTTGCTAAAACCACATTTCTGATATAGATTCCTATGCAACTTCTAGAATACTAAACTACCTCAGTTAGAGGTACCCCGCTGGTCTTCCACTGACAGCCCACCTGATTGGAGATCTGGATTTCTCACAGTTTCATACATGTGTAGTTTGCTCATAGGGCTTGTTCTGCTGGGAATACTCTCACCACCTTTACCTGGGATACTCATTCATTCTTGAGGAATCAGCTCAGTCCTGGTCTTTTCTAGAGACATTATTCCTGAAGTTCCAGGTTGAGTTTGGTTCTTTTTTCTACCATCCCAACATTCTCTTTGACTTCTCCCTTTATAGAATTGGGATAGAATTGTAGTGAACTGTCCTATGTCTCTTGCCCCACTAATATTAATTCTTCTAGGATGAGCCTTATTTTGTCCTCAAAGAACTTCTATCAGTGTCCAAAATATTTTTTTTAGCTCAACCTAGATTATGATTCATATGGAATTAGGAAAATCAAAAGTCAGATTCCTTAATGACAGTCTGCTTAGGAGATGTGGGGGTAGACAAAGGGAAACTGGGGCCTCTTCCAAGGCTTAAGGTTGCCTACTTTTGCATAAAGGAAAATCAGAGTTGTCATCATTTGCCAAATTATTTTCAAACAATTGTTTCCTACATCAGAAAAGGACACAACAAAAAACAACTTCTACCATTAGAACTTTATTATACCATTAGGTATGAACAATAATTCCTATAAGCATGATTGCACATAAAGTGTTTTTCACACATTTGGCACATTATTTGATCCTAACAATAACACTGAGAATGAGGTTCCATTTTATCCCATTAGGCTAGTGAGAAAACTGATCCTAGAATGGATTCATTCATTCCAACAACATTTGAATTGATACCAGAAGTTAGGCGCTGTGGCACAGGATAGCAAATAAGACTTTAAAATACGGTTCCAGACCACATCGAAAGATGTTAAAGATGAATTACACAATTGTTCAATTACTATCCTGATTGATGCTATGAAGAATTAAGTACGGGGGCTGGGATTGTGGCTCAGTGGTAGAGCGCTTGCCTTGCATGCGTGGGGCACTGGGTTCGATCCCCAGCACCACATAAAATAAATAAAATATTGTGTCCACTTACAACTAAAAAATATTTTAAAAAATTAAGTACGTGGTTGTGCACATAAGAGGGAGGACATAGGGCCCGTGGGCTACACCTGGCATGAAGAGTTAGCAAAGGTGACTTTGGCAAGCACGCCCATGTTGTGTGAAGGGGTGAGTGGGAGTTACCTGATGAGGAGGAAAGAGGAACCAAAGCCACGGAAGGACTTTGTGCCTTCGAGCCATTAAAAGTAGGCAAGGAGAGCCGTGGAGGGGGCGGGGGAGATAGACGAAGTGCTTAGGGAAAGCGTTCCTTCTTTAGGCACAAGTGATGGGTAGATGCAAAATTGTCATTGCCATCATCAGGGTATTAGTCAGAAGTGCAGGAAGTCTGTGGGGTTTGTCCTTCAATCACCTTCAAGCAATAGCTTTGAGAAAAAACCACCTGAAATACAAAGAGGAGAAGTTGGCCAGAAAGAGTCACCCAGACTCTGTGACAGCGCATAGCATTGGGCACTTTCTGATCTTAGAAGTCTTGATGCATTTAAGAATGCGTGTGTGTACCCTCCTCCAGGATGGTCAAGCTGCCCCTGAGCGGGGCATCTCAATTTTGTTCCCTACAGAGTGTCTTGGTAGCGGGTTGGCCTCCAGGTTCTCCCGGGTCTTGTAGCCGGTGGAAAAACCGTGAATGTTCCCAGCCTCATTTTAACTAAATTAACTAGACTTACAACCTCAGTGTCAGCGAACGATGAAAGCTTACCAGTGAACATATGAAACAAAAATGAAATTAGCCAGCGGTCGGAAACTACAAACAGCTGAGGCATTCAATTGTTGGCCATTTGAAGGATTAACTTCTAAATCATGTAGAGCTCCCTTGGTAGTTTAACTAGTTGGGCACTCAAGGGTATATAAAAACACACTTTAAAGTAGAAATGTATTTCTTCACCTATAAAATAGAGATTTACTGGCAGGTTGTGATATTATTAATACTGGATTTCCTTGCCTTGGCCCCGTAAGCCTAATCGTATTTTGTTTTGCTTTCCTCAGTTGCAGGCTTGCATTGGATTTCAAAATAGATACCTAAGGATCAACCATGTCCCATGCCAGGCAGGACAAGATAGGTCTATGATGGTCAAATGCAGGATTATCTCGCAATCCCTGCTTATTTCTGTGGAATTCCACTCTCACCCTGTGCTATTGTTTCATGTACTCCAGATTTACACAGCTCATTGAATATTCAACCAGCCTTAAAGATTTTATTTGATGGTTATTTCAATAATAATTATGGAGGCTGCCAAACTCTCCTTATCCTGTTAAAAAACAAACAGAAAATAAACCCGTCATCATCACAACAATAAAATTGCACTGCTAAGATGTTTTCATACCTTAAAACTCCGTTTGATGTTTCTTGAAGGATTGGTAGACCTGTTCAGAACTTATAGCCAAAGAAAGTCCATCAGTGGTCACTGTTGTCATTTATTTTTATACATTTCAGCAGCATTGGCTAAGAATGCTCCAGCTTTTCTTAAGAGAATGCCAGCAACTTGGATTTTAATATTTCATTAAAATGAGACTGCTAGTTCACCTATGTAAGTGTTTATTGGAATGAAGGCTCGTTGAATAATTAGGATTGATGAATTTTATATGGAGTTTTTCTATTTTAAACCAAGGTTGGAAGGCAGCTGGCAGAGACTGTTTTGTGGTTGTTTCTTATCATCCGAGTCTCTCCTTATGTATCTGTATCTATAATTTTCCCCAGCCCCAAATCAATTTCAGGAAAGACCCGCAGACTGACGCATCTCTTTTCTTTATTTAAAGAGGCCAAAATGAAAGGAAAAAAAAAAAAAAAAAAGAGTGGAATCACCAAGAAAACCCTAAACAAATAAAGTGCAAACACAGAGTGACAGGCACACTCTGACCTGGATTGGTTATGGATGAGACGACAAGTATATGATGAAATTAATGACCCTCTGTCAACTTTTTAGATCTCACTTTTAAAGAGAATGGACCAAAAATCAATAGCCCCCAAACCACCAGTACTCCAACGAACCAGGCTTTCATTTATCTTGCTGTTGGCACTCAGATAGAAATGCAGCCAAGCACAGCACCGAGGCTTTGCTGGAGCCACCACCACGGCCATGTCTCAGCACCCGGCAAAGGGCCAAAGGGCCAACCGTGGCCTTCAGAGAAGGACCTGCTCTGAGTGCCAACAGTGGTGCTCATGCAGTTCGCTGGAAGCCCCTTTGGCAGGTGCATATCAAGCGTTCGGGTTTTGGAGGTTACCTGCTCGACTGGTGGATTCCTAGTCCAGCAATAGCAGCAGAAGATAGGGATTCAATTCCACTCTGATTTCATACCTTGACTCTTCAAATGTTGTATTTCAAGTGTTTGGTTGGCAGCAAAAATACAACTTCGCAATCCAAGAAGACACACAGGGTTTAAAGACACAAGTTTGTGGTTTTAACCCATGACTATTTTCTGCTTTCTAACTCATGCAGTTTTTAAAGACCTTTTCCTAGAAGAGGATCAGGGAAAGGGTGGTGATTCTATTTAGAATATTGTGAATTGAAGCCCCAAAAGGTCAACATAGGGTCTGTCATTGAGCCAAAGAAGAAAACATTTAAGGCACCAGACGAGGTGTAAGTGAGCTTGTAATTTTTTGTGGGTCTTCTTAGAAGTAATTGCTAACCTCTAAGATTGAATTTTCTAAAAATGAAATTGCTTAGTACATCATGAGGTTTTTCTAACAGTGAGAAAGCCATATTAAAATGTGAAAGATAAATTAATCCAAACCAAGTGTTCAATAGCACCGTTAACAGCTGAGGCCAGAGTGAAATGAAACGATGTCATTATGTTAAAATGGATGTCAACACACACAGAAAGAATCAGTCTAAAATGCGAGAGATCACATTTTGATGACAATCTAAGACCAGCAAAGCGTTGGCCATTTATCTGACATTGTCCAAATGGAATCTAATCAATGAATGTCTTTAAGGTTTTTATTTTATTCTATTTATATAATAAGTACTTATAGGGAGCTACTAAATGCCAGCCACTATTCTGAGCACTTTACACATAATGACTCATTTAATCTTCATAATAATACTAGGAAATAGATATTATTATTATTCTAGTTTTATAAATATGGAAACCCAGGCACAGAGAGGCTAATTAACTTTCCCGGAGGAACACAGCTAATTAGTGGCATAGAAGAGCTAAAAACCTGGGGAGTCTGGTTTCCAGAATTCATGCTCTTAAGCATTAAACAAGGTCGTTTCAAGAATGGCAGAATTTAAAATACCAGCACAAATACAGTACAAATACAGCGCAAATACAGTACAAATATACATGAGAAGAAAAAATTGGGAAATTTGTTAGTGATTTATTTTTTTCTGATTTCAGTATCATTATTTGTTGTAAGATTTTTAAAGGGAAAACATTTGTATTTATAAGGTATGATTTGATGGTGTGATATATTTGATAAAGACCAAATCAGGATATTTATTCATCATCTTAAGCACTTATTATTTATTTTGGTAAAAACATATAAAATTCTCTTGTCTAATTATTTTGAAATATTTGATACAAGCTTGTTAATTATAATCACCTATTTGTATAATAATAATATACCAGAACTTACTTCTATGTAGCTGTGGCTTTGTATATTTTCAAAATTTTTAATATCAAATGCACTTGATATCGGGGGCTTGATACAGTGATGGTAAGGCAGAAGAAATCTGTGAGCTCTTTACAATTTCACTGTTTCATGTTGAATTTCTCTGTAGATGAAAGAAAAGTGGAATGTTCTAGTCTCCACATGGACAAAGATGTTATGATCATGGGCAGGAATAAGGATAGAGCTGATCTTTTTCTCACTTACTTGAAGTGGGATAATTGTGAACAGAAGGGAGTGAATACATACAGTAGTAGAAGTAAAGACCCCAGGGAAGGAGATAGCAGTGACTATAACACTCCATCGTGACCCTCAGTTTCCTGCAGCGTTTTCCCATCTTCCCTAGTCATGCTCTTCTAATCTGCTGATTCCAATCCAGCAAGGATGAGACAGAGATAGAAAGGACAGGGTGAAGGCAGATGTAAGCAATGAATGAGGGCCCAAGGTGGCTCTGCCAAGCAGGGAGTGTGAGATCTGCACTCTGAGAAATCCTAAGGGACCGCCAGGAGCTATCTGAGACAGTGGTGTGAGACTTTGTTTCCCATCCAAAAATCAGAATATTGCTATTAGGAAAACTCTCAAAGATTGCTTCATGTTGAAGTGCACATGCTAAGTGTACATATATTTTCCCAAAAAAGAAAACTTTTTTGAAATGTTTTCTGGATAATATGTTCAGCATCTCAATTATTTATTTTGGAAATGTTAGCAAAACTCCAAACAGAAACCTTGACCACTCACAGATGCAAGAACACTGGCCCAAATGCTGTGTCATTGGGTATTGGAACGGCCTCATGACCTCTGTGCCTCGTCTCAGTCTGCTGTGCTGATGCCTTCAAGGCAGTGCTGGCCAGTTAGGCGGGCAGATGGGCAGGTGGGCTTTCGTTGCTGTACTCACTCCTCCAAAGCCATCTCTCAGCAAGCTTCACTGAAACCTCCTAGGTTAAGGAGGGCCCATGCTTAGCCAAGGGTACATATTGTTTGCAGAAAACCAGGGGAGTGAAGACAACATTTTCACATTGTATATTTTAAATTCTCCCAATAAAATTGTCTTTAGTAACGACAGAACTTTGAAGACATGACTTGTCATTTAAGAGGAGACAGAGAACATACATGGCATACTTCCCACTACCCCAACTCCAGTGACTCTTGAAGAAATGAAAAATTTAAATGTATAATTCAAAAGGTAGAAATATTGAATGTTTCATTATCAATGTACAATAAGTGACAGGGAATTTCTGATATGGCTAAATCATCTCAATAAAAAGTTTAAGTCTATTTGGGAATGATCTTAGAGCTTAAAATGACTTTCTTATTTGTATTTTGCCTGCTCTCATGCGGATTAAAGCTCATCTGTCTGGAGGCAGAATCTAGCTCATTGGTTCATTTGATCCTTGATCTGGAGATGACACTCACCTGCTTAAGTATGGCTTAACACTTAGCAAAACCAGATGCAAAGATCTACTTCATTTGCTTTTTTTTTTTTCAGTGCAGATAACTAACTTAACCATTGCATATTAATCTTTAAAACAAACCATCTGAACAGAAACTAAGTAGGCTTTGGAACAGATGGAGATTTTATGTTTTCACATGAACATCAAGCTAATATCTGTGCAAGATGAATGATACTATGTAGGAATCTCTGCTTAATCCTTCCATTTCCCATTAGGCTGATTTCTTTTTTAATGCCCTGTGCCTGGAAAAAGTGAGTTCATTTCTTTATGCTTAAATTGCGTTATAAAATTATGTGTGCATAGGGCCTGGGGTGTGGCTCAGTGGTAGAGCACTTGCCTAGCATGAGTGAGGAACTGGATTCGAGTCTCAGCACCACATATAAATAAATAAAGGTCCATTGACAAATAAAAAATAAAAATAAAAAATTACGTGTGCATTATTCTGTATGCTCATAGACATATAAACATGTGTCCACACTGTGAAATATTTCAAACTGAGCATTTGTCCAAGTACTTCATTAGTTTAGTTGACAGAAATAAATTTTTGTTTTTTCCTTATCAACAGGAAAACTTTCTGTCCTATTGAATTGGGCTTTGAAAGCCAGTTATTCCTTATATCTCAGCTTCTGATTTATTAAATAAAGAGTTACTCTGTATTCTTTACATATAAGCATGTTGTTAAAATTTGATTTTCTTTTTAACTGAGATTTCATGAGCAAATAATTTAGGCACTGGGAAACTTTGTTTTTAAACATTTTCAAAACTTTTTCTATTTAATTCTAGAATGTAGAGCTATAATTGCATTTAGCATAGACACATACAAAGACTACCTTTATAGTGCCTATTATAGCAGCAATATTATTTATTGTATTTGAAAGAAAAAAATAAACCATTGTCTACAAAGATTCCCTTCTAGTATAATGTGCATAAATAAAATTAACACAGGACAAAAATTTTGTCTTCATCAAATCAAATGGGAAAATTAACTGATTTGAGTGCTCTTTTTTTTTTTTTTTGTAACAGGGATTGAACTCAGGGAGTTCAATCAGGGAGTTAACCACTGAGCCACATCCCATCCCTTTTTACTTTTTAATTTGAGACAGGGTCTTGCTAAGTTGCATAGGGCCTTGCGAAGTTGCTGAGGCTGGCTTTGAACTTCGGTGGGATTGCAGGCATGCATGAGTGCTATCTTATGAATTCAAGAAACCCAGATGGAGCATCTACTTGGTGCCAGACCATGAAGTAGGTTCTGAAGACATAATTATGTAAAGGAAAGTCCTCCTTGTCCCTACTCTAGAGAGCTCCTAGTTCAGAACACCATTGCCTTCTTTCCTCTGCTGCCTGCTGGCAGAGATGTGAAAGAGCTCAAGTAGGTACATTGGACTGTCTGACATTCAGACTATCATTCAGCATGGGCATAATTTTCTCATCAGCAACTCAGGATTTGGGCATAAGAATAAAATGATAGCTGTACAATTCTTGAAATCTGGCATGCTGAGTTGTTCCCTGATGACTGAAAGTAAAGGTTGTCACTGGTGCTGCTGGGCCACTCCCACTGGCTGGGGATCTAGCTGTTGGTTGGGATGTTTCTTTCAATGGGTCTTGAGTGGCAAATCTGCTCAGAGGTGTTGAAGATCCACTGTTTGGAATGCCACTCTGGCTTGGTGACACAGAGCTCAATCCAAAGTGAATTTGGGGAAGAAAAACAAAGCTTTATATCAAAGAATAAGAAGGTAACTCTGCTAAAAAACACCACTGTTCCATTTTGTGTGTGTGTGTGTGTGTGTGTGTGTGTGTGTGACTGCAGATGGGAATTCACAAGCCCACTGGGGTTCCCACAGCTTTCATTGCTCTGTAAGGTCCTTGGAATTAGCTGAAGCCTTTGATTTCCCATAGGATACCTTAAGTAGTACCTTCCTTTAATGATTAAAGAACTACCTTATCATTTATATTTTCTTAGTTCCTATTACTGCTGCACCCACAGGCAGCTGTGACTAACTGATGTAGTATCACTTCCAAAATCCTGTCTTTTCAAGATGGAGAGTGATGTTTTGTTGTTCTGCCATCATCTTTTCAGACCTGTGTGAGCTGGTCCAGAATTGCTGGAAATTAAATGCAGTGGGAGCCCAGAAGGCTAGGCTTTTCCTTGCTATTTTTCATGATGGCTAAGTGATCTTGGCCAAATCTCTGAATAGTTAGATCTTAATTTTCTCATTTGAGAAATAAAGATGCTAGATGAGCAGAGCCATCAATTTCTTTGTAGACCTAAAATCCAAGAATTCTTCAAACCTTAGTCACAGATGTCAGCTTTCTCTGGGCAGTAATGTTAAGCCTCATGTTTGTTGATAATCTTTCATGTAAAAATGGCTTTGTGAAAACATCTGTTTGAATATTCAGCCACACCATTATTTCTGTCCCAGTTGATGAGTCAGATGAAACCACAGGTTAAATCACGTAGAAGTCACTCATTTTACAGTCTTTTAATGAATCTCTGTGGTAGATGAAGTAGGAAAACGAAAAATTTGGGCCAAGTAGAAATTTCAACCTCCACAGAACTGACCAGTTCCTGAGTGTCCAATATTAATATGCCATGTCATTGGGAAAAGGCCCTCTTGGCACAACTGCTTGTCTGTTTCAGAAAAAATGGTCATTTTCCCCATAAGCTGGTTTCCAAAGATGAGAAGGAACAGGAAAGCCAGGAGGCCATAGAATAAAAGAAAGATTATTTTCCAAAAGGCCTTGGCCAACTGATACTTGAATCTGGAACATGATCTCAGACTTTCCTGTAGGTGACCCAGTTCTTGCCATGGATGTTCTTGACCCTTTTTTTTTACTGAATCCATGTGTTGTACCACTTGGCTATCACAACAATCTCTTCCAATCTCTTTTAGCTAGGGACAAGGTCTAGTAGATCCATGGAATCTGCAATGGAGTGGTTTGGTGGGGGTCCGGTTGATAATTGTTCAATTTCTTGCAACAAGACCGGGTCCATCATTAGAGAAGTCTGCTCTGGCTCATTGAGAGGACAGAAGCCATGTCTTGCCCTGCAAACAGTAATTGCATTTCAGATGCCACATCCTTGCACTGTTTCTAGACTAATTGGAACATTCAAGCAACTAGATTGTCTCCTTGTAATTTATCTAATGGCCTCTGTTATAAACTAATTGTAAACATGTACGTGCCATCTAATCTTTTTGATTCTCAGTTTGTGAAGTGAGGGTGTTGAACCTCACTTCATATCCAAGGTCTTTTCTAACTCTAAAATTCTATGACCTGATAGGTCTATTGTTCCGACAAATAAATAGGACTGTTCTGAAATGTGCTCTAAGTTAGGCAGTCATCCAAAATGACTTTTTAAGAATTCACATAAGAAAAAAAATATTCTCACATGGTATTCTATAGGATGAGGAGAGGGCCCATTCACTACTTGTTTGCCCTCTGTGGGAAAGCTATTCTTTTTTTTTCCTCTTTGAACAATATAAGGAAACAACTTATCTTTTACAATTTTTGGATTCAGTTCATGGAGGGTGTCAGTATTGTCTAGTGTTCCCAAGGGGGACGTGGGAGTTAGAGATCCCACGGCTGGTTCCCAGCTTTTCTGCTCCTTGTGTGACCTTCAGAACCCAAACAGCAACTCTTAAGACTCAGTTTATCTGCCTGAGAAATTGGGCTCCTATTTCTTTAACACAGGGAAAAACCTATTCTTAAAATTTTGGAAAAGGATTACAGCAAATTAAAGGGTTTAAATGATTGACTTTGGTCTTTCAGAGCATATACCTATCCCAGTCTCCGATGTCGCTCTACTGCCTAGCTCCAGAAGCTTCTGCACAAATAGTACAGGACATAAAACTATAGCCTTAGTTCAGAAACTATAACCAAAATGGGGCTGGCTTGAACTGAGGATGACCCTTTGTATCCCTATGAACAGGTTTTTTTATGTAAAGTTTTAATAAATGAAGTTTCAAGATAAGAATTAATCTGCATATTTAGGGGCAGGGGACAGAGGGAGGGAGAAGGGGATCCCTAAAGAGTTTATTAGAAACATATCTTTCTATATAAACAGTCACTTTCTTAATTAAAGCACATCTTAGCTATGGATTAGATTGAGCAAACATTGTCAGTAATCACTGAAAACTAGAAACAGCCTTCCTATATCGTCTGGGCAACTTTTCAGATAAAACTACTTAGTAAATTGCAAACCAAGTATGGCAAACTTGCCGTGATTGCCTCAGTTTCTCCATATTGATGTGAGCTAGTGAAGTTTTACTATGGTTGGATACTTGAAACAACTCAGGGGTTCCTAAAAAATCTCATGTGCTGAGTGGGTAAATGATATTGCTCACAGATTCACAGTGGCACCACAGGAGTCAGAAATAGCCAGGTAGTCAGCTTCAAACCAATCCTTAGAACCTCACTCCCCAAACTGCCAGGTTGAGAATATAACGATGTTTTAAGGAGGAATCACTCAATTACATTTTATGATGTAACTACAGCACGGAACGAACTCCTATGAAGGAGACCACTATTTGGCTGGGATTACATCAGTAAACATGCAACCACTGCTCGGATTTCCCAAGCAAATGTGGAAATGGGAAAGGCTCTAAAGCAACCTTCCCCACACAGGTAGAAATGGCCGTTTTGGATATGCACTCCTTCGGCTTCTGGGTAGGGGAATCGAGTCATCATTCAGACATGTTTAAATGCTGCACTTGAGCTGCCTTTCCGAGAGGCGCAGGCGTGCTGGTGCGGCACCACGATTCATCATATTAAACTTCATTTGGTGGAAACATTACAAGGGAATAGGTTCTCAGTCTCCTAGGAAGTGCCTCCGCTCTCCATTACTTCCCAATCGCCCTGCTCACCACTGCCCCTTTATTTCTTTGTAGACCAGACCCTTCGTCCAGCATGCAGCTACATTTGGACCAGAGGCCCCCATCCTGTGAAAAATTTAGATGGCTATAGCAGTAATCAAAAATACCAATAAAGTGTCACCAGTCCTCGCTGGTGATGTGGGATGGCGGGTGAGTGAGATATAAAAATGAATCATGAGGCAAGATATGATTGCTGCTCAGGCAACCATTTCCAAATGTGAGTGCACCCTGGTTGCATAAAGGTTTGGAATATTCTCCGTTAGGCCAAAAGGCTCCCAGATAACAGCATCGACTCATCAGGCTCCCAGGCCCCCCACCAACTCCCCAGGGGGACCTGCGAGGCACAAGAGTTGTTGCCCAAAGTGGTTGAGTCAGAAACATTTCTATCTGGGCACCATCAGGTAAGTGGCATTTGCTGACAAGAAGTGCTTAAAGTTGGTTTTATAAAAAGGCAAGTGCTCTCTATGATTAACACAGGACACTGCAGCCCCCCGTGTGTAATTCAGGATGCTATCTGAGGTGTAAAGAATGGTTAGGTAAATGAGTGGGATACCATTAATCTTGGTTTGTTTCAGCATTGCGTCTTAAGCAGTTGAAGGCGGTGAGGGGGGCAGGGGGAGAAAAAGACTCGCTCCCAGCTCATAACCTGAGTGTTAAAACTGATGTCCTTCCCATTAGGGCCTGTAAACTCATTAGCACATGGCAATTTATCCTCTTTTATTTCTTCTCAATTATCCTATCATCCATTGTATCTGGATCTGATTACCCTTTCCCAGAGTCAAACATTATCTTGTAAATCATTTGCTTTAAGTCTGAGTCTGCCATTGCACAGCCTGGGATTTGCTTAGGCAGGTAATAAATCAATTAGTATTAAACTTGTGGTGTCATCTATTTTCTTTCCTTGTGCTTCAAAAAAGGAACACCTGAAAACCCAGCTTAGGGTACATCACATTTGTGTGTATGTGTATGCATGCTTTTGAGCAATACAGAGATATCTGCTTTTATTCCAAGGAGGAGGAAAGATAAGGGAAGACAAAACATGAAATCCTGGTCCACAATGTGTGCCTGGAAGGCTGGTGGCATCACAGGTACGTGGTCCTCGTATTTCAGAGATGACATTTGTAGTAACGACTAGAAACATCTATTATTCAAACATGGACATCAGAGATTCCGTTTAAGGGATAGTCTCATTTCGTGTCCAAAGCACAATGATGGAGCCCAAAAGAAGACTGTGGTTCATTTTTTTTCCTATTATTCTTTTATGTGTATTTTATGTATATTCTAGGACACATACAAATCAAATAAGAGGAACTGAATAGTTCATAATCTGATCAAATAAGAGGAACTGAATAGTTTTAAGTTGTCCTCCCCTCCCCTTCACCTTCTGAGAAGCATCTCTTTTCTCTTAAGTCTCATGCTAACTAATTGCTTTATCTTCATGCCCCGGATCTAGTTCTTAGTCCTTTGGCTGGGTACCCAGAGAGCCCACCCAAGCAATTGTGGCTAACAAGTAAGCCATGTGAGTTTCTAAATTAAAGAGAAAGGAATCCTCTAGGTGCCTCTTCTAAGTAATGCCCTATGCATGGGCTGTAAAGCCATGGAGGTTCTTGTCCTCTGGGTCAGGGATGAGGGACCTGGAGGGAGTGTTGGACATGTGTCAACCCCAGCAGCAGCGGGCCCAGCCCCTGGATGTGCTTTCTTCTCAGACACACCACCAGTGACTTGCCCCATGCCAAGTCCTCCTGTCTGCCTCCAGTGGTTCTTCTGATTTCAGTCCTTTGCATTTTACACTGGAAAAGCATACTCAGAATACACACACACGCTTCTTCCTATGGGTCAAAGAAAGGATCCCAATGCAGTAGTTTGGTTATTACTAATATTGGTTAAGCTTTCCATGCGTGTTGTGGGGAGACTTAGGGTTCCAAGAGAGCCTTGTGGCCATGGAATTCCACCCTCACAGAGAGGCTGGTGGGAAGCAATTCAGGAATGGAGCGGTGTCCTTTCCTCACAGCAAGGAATTTGCATCATAGCGTAGGGTTTGTTAAAATGCAGATTCGGATGGAGTAGGTCTTCAAGGGGGACCTAAAATTCTGCATTTCTAACCACTTCCTAGGTGATATGGATGCTGAAAGTCCTTGGCATTTTATATTGTCTTTTCTCATGGCAACTTTTCAGCCATTTGTCCTATTATAGCCATTTACAGATGCATCCTCTGTCCCCCCTACTAAGCACTCGCTTGCAAACAGGCTGTGACTGACTTTGTGAATATATAATGATTAATTGCTTTGGTTTGGCAACTAGGAGGTCTGGGATCTAAACCCATTTCTGTTGCAAACAAGTTTTGTGACACTGATCACTTCCACTGAAATCCCCTAGACCTCTTTTTTTTCTATGTGTGCAATAAGGGGGGTTTGTGCTAGAATCCGGGTATTGTTGAAAAGCAACAGTAGGAGTCACGTGAGAAATATGAATGAGGGAAAAGCTCATGTTGGGATCCTGGAGGATCCAAGATGCCTGTAATATCTTCAGAGCTCCAGGAGCTTTTTTTTTTTTTTCCTTCCCAGAGTGTGAAGTTGTGTTACCAGAACTTACACATTTCCAAGAAGCTGGAAATCTGGTTTTTAAAATCAATGTAAAATCTTCTCACTTAAGGGATAACACATGAGATGATTTTTTTATTGGAGAAGAAATACACTGATAATGAAATAAAAGACTTCTGCTGGCCAAAGACTACCCATGGGCCACCAGTTGGCAGCCCTCGGCCTGGATTAGGCTCAAAGGCTTTCTTCCAGAACACACATTAAAAACTACTTCCATGGGGGTCCAGGTCAAGTCAATGAGAGCAACATATATGATGGATGAAACAAATGTGTTGTAACTGTGGTCTGGATGTGGCCGGTGTCTCAGGGCTTTGGGTGTTTCTGAGTCTTATGTCTAAGATAGGTGGAAGGGGCTATTCATTGATCACTGGCAGGTTACCTGGGCTCTCTTGGGGTTTATAATTACCAGGCATGCTTCCAGTGTTCAAGGTGGCCATGCTCACCTGTGAAATGCTCAGGAACCGTGAATCATTCTCACAGAGGTATCCATGGATCTTAGGATAGTTGGAGGTGGTGACAACTCATAAGCCACAGAGTCATTATCTTTACCTTTTAAAATGCCTCCTAAGATCTCTTTAGTAGGGCCCACTCTTTCAAGTGTCCATTTTTCTATTGATTCAAGGCACATCACCAGCCCTGATCAGAGACCATTGCACTTTCCCCAGAGGCGGCTCAGTGCAAATGAAGAGAGACACATGATTTTAGCGTGAATATGAATATCCCTAAATTGGTGGGGGTGCTGTTTCTTTATATAACTTTATTTGGTTGCAGAAGGAAATTCAAGGTCAGATGAGAGTATCTGAAGAGCTTCATCTGCAACAATTCATCACAATAGATCCACACCTTCTCCTTTATTTCCTGATGTTCAGTTTTTCTGACTCAAGTGTTCAGGAGCTAACTTTATAATGACACCTAATGCATTTAAAAAAATTTTTTTTCCATCCTTCTTCAATTGTTGTGCAGTTGTTCCATTGACATTATTGAGATGTGTCATGTCCTGAATTTTATATCCTGGAAAACATGAAGTAAGTCAGACTTGTTCAGACATGATGACACCATGTAGACATGGCTGATTGTAAAAGGAGACAAATGGTTTAGGCTTAGATGCAAGAGAAAAACTGGGGTTCCTGGTAAGTATTAAATATTTATAAAGCAGCTGATCTTTGGTACTCATTGGGGAGTATTTCTGCACGAGGCATGTCAGGCTTTGTAATTAGTTATGGGGCTTACTATTATTTGAGTTTTTGCCATGCTATTTTCTGCCTATGAAGGACCATTATTTTAACTGTGTAATAAGAAGAAAGAAATATTGTTTAGGAAAGTGTTAGGCTTTCATATTTTTTTTAACTTTTTGAATAATAATTTACATTGCAGACTCAGTCTAGTAGGGATGCTGAATTTTTTTTTTCTTGTCACATTTTCAGGGATGATGTTACACTAAAATAAAGATTGTGAACTTCATTGTTAAATAATAAAAATAATTCTAAATTTAGCCATCCTCTTCTCTCTTAAAGCTTCTTTCTCCATTAGGAAAAACAAAAGCAAAAATAAAAACACAAATGAGCCAAAAGAGACTCTTCCTTTCCTCTGGCAAACCACTGTCCTCTTGCTTATTAGCACAAGTGGGCTTGTTAATACTTACGGCATTTCTAAATATAATTAAAAAAGGACTTCCTGTTCTAACCTTCGCTACATTACAACCATAAGTTTCTATAAACTCTTGAGGGAGAGGAAAAGGGAAAAAAACCCTCAAACCTTAATAAAAGTTCCCAGCAAAACCATTAGGGATTTCAATTATGAAGCTGTTCTCAAGACTCTTGTAAAGGTTATTTGTTGAACAATTTCTCTCTAACAGTGTATGACAAATTACTCGCTTGGCACCATAAATGATGCACAAGCCCTTTAATTAGAATATAGTACTCGATATCTTTAAGACCTTCTAACATTTCTTAGTTAATATTATTTCTCATGAGCCTTTCCAAGGAGATGAGGACTTGTTTGCAGAGTTGAAATGGGTGATGGAGTAGGGTAGACAGGGACCTCGCACTGGTCTGGGAATATCCAGAAGCCACACAAAGAAAGGAAGGCTCTGACCCCAACAAGTTTTGATTGCAATGGCGACTCTGATAACAGAGTTTTTTATTATCCATTGCTTTTAGCCTTATTTACCATCAGGCTGTCTTGCCACAAGCATGCTTTTTAGTTCTGACAGCTCTGAATTATGGCCATTGTGGGATCCTATCTCATTAACTGAAATGGGAGAATAAAACATCAAACAATCATAAAAATAATTTGGCACTGTGAAACCACTTAGGAGCAGCTGTCAAACAGGTTGGAAGATAAACTTCTAAATAAAAAGAATAGAGGGAGCTGCAGTGTCCTGCCATATGCCTCCTCCGCATTATAGACTCCTTAATAATATGAAGTGCCTGTGTTTATGCAGAATAGGCCAGACACTCCATATATGATATTGATTATGCCTTAACCCCAATTTAGTAAAGACCTACTCCTCCTTTTCCTAATCAGATATTGCAGAAGCAGTTTTCTGAAGGAAAAAAAAAAAGTCCCTAATGCCAAGCCATATTTTATCTGCGAAGGCTGTGGCGGGAGATAGGGCTTTGTCTTGCCTGTCATTGTGGCTTGGAGCCCAGTTTTAGGACAGCAAGGCCCCTCTGGGGCTCTTCTCCAGCAGTTTCCATCCAGCGATTCAAAAACATACATCTTTATCAAGCTGTTGTTGTCAGACAACATTAGATAATTAATAGGCCATTTGTCAGCCTGCACAAAACATGTTAAAATCCCAAACACAATCAGGATAAATATAGTTCCTTGCTCTCTGAAGGCTTTTTGTTCTGTCATGCAGCCATTGCAGGCAGATATTTGCTATTAAACGAGACTCATTATTAATCACATCTAATGTTAATTAATTAACCGCCTCTGTGTATTGAGGGCTCTCTGTGACTTTCAATTGTTTTAAGAAGCTAATTGGTAACTTAGCAGTTTACATCTAAGTTACTATTTCTCATTCCATTCATGTCAGGATTTGACTCAGTGAAATATATTTATTTGCATTTGAGACATTTCCCATAGAAAGCCAGCATTTTAGGGTCCATATAACATGTAAGAAATGATTAGGACAGTGGAAGCCAGAGAAAAATATGTGGCTGCATTTGCTTTGTCTTAGGCCCAGCTGGATAAAAATAATTTTTGATATTTTATATTATTTTCCAAACCTTATGGAAAAATGGAAACACTGAAATCTAATGTTTTAGGAGATAATGAGAATAAGGAAGCTGTTGACGCTTAGCCAAATGAGGTATTCCCTCATTCATTCAATACATGCATGTCCAGAACATGAGCTCAGATATTGGGCAGGTCTAGATCCTATGGAAATCTGGCCCCTCTGAAGCCAGCACAGAACTGAATGGTAGTTGATTTAAACTGTGAGTTGCTAGAAAGCAGGGACTTGACATCCAAAGTGCATGCCCCTTTCCTGTCAAGCCCTGTGTCTCCTACACGGTAGATGCTCAACTTCTTTTCTTAGAACTGAACTGATACATTCAAATACAGCGTGAGTGTCTTCTGAATTCTGGTCCACTCATGAGGATGAGTCGTGTGAATAAGGAGAAATAATAGTAACAGCAGCATTGATCTGACACGGATTCATGTAGCACACTTCAGTTCATGGTGACTTTTCCATACATTAACTTATTTAATTGTTTAAAATTGTTGCATCATTTTTTCTACAGATGAGGGAAAAGATCTATTTCTTTTTTTTTTTTTTTTGTGGTACTGGGGATTGAACTCAGGACTCGACCACTGAGCCACATCCCCAGCCCTATTTTGTGTTTTATGTAGAGACAGGGTCTCACTGAGTTGCTTAGCGCCTCGCCATTGCTGAGGCTGGCTTTGAACTTGCGATTCTCCTGTCTCAGCCTCCCTAAGTGCTGGGATTACAGGCTTGAG
>PVHX01006698.1:0-81878 GCA_004024805.1 Geosciurus inauris
CGCGGTGGCTCAAGCCTGTAATCCCAGCACTTAGGGAGGCTGAGACAGGAGAATCGCGAGTTCAAAGCCAGCCTCAGCAACGGCGAGGCGCTAAGCAACTCAGTGAGACCCTGTCTCTACATAAAACACAAAATGGGGCTGGGGATGTGGCTCAGTGGTCGAGTATCCCTGAGTTCAATCCCCGGTACCAAAAAAAAAAGAAAAAAGTAAAATTTAATATAAAAGAGAAATATTTTTTCTCTTTTTCATGGGTGCATTATAGTTGTATATAATAGTGAGATTTGTTGTTACATATTAGTACATGGATACAATTTAACAATATAATTTGGACAAATACTTCCCAGGGCTTCTCTGCTCCCTCCCTTCCTCCCTTGCTGGTCCCCTTCCTCTATTCTACTGGTCTCACTTTGCTTCTCATGTGATGACCTTTCTTTTCCTTTTTGGTATATATAAACAATGGAGTTTTATTCAGCCATAAAGAAAAATGAAATTATGTCACTTGCAGGAAAATGGATGGAACTTGAGAACATTGTGTTAAGTGAAATCAGTAAAATTCAAGGGTCACATGTTTTCTCTCATGTGGAAGCTAGAGAAGAAAATGGAAATATTATTTTAACAAGACATAGTTTTGTAGTTAAGCATGTGATAGAACCCATATAAAATAAAAGTAAACATTTAAAATACAATCAAGTAACAATATTTCCAATAGTCTAGAGTTTTAATATCACAGATTTTGCAAAATTTTGATATACTTTATGAAACTTAAGTTCAAAACTTTCTTGTATTACAAAGAGCACGGATGCTTCAGTTAAGAAATTACATGTTCAAGAGTAGAAAGA
The DNA here is from genome assembly GCA_004024805.1 of Geosciurus inauris. Lineage (NCBI taxonomy): Eukaryota > Metazoa > Chordata > Mammalia > Rodentia > Sciuridae > Geosciurus > Geosciurus inauris. The sequence goes on from PVHX01006698.1 coordinate 840, forward strand.
GCTAGGTGTGTAGGTGCGTGACAGGGATAGTAATAGAAAGCCAAGGTCACTTCATAAGAGGTCTGAAATGAAAACCTTTTTAAAAACTTAACTCGTTTTCATAGTGTTGTAGGAGCTTTTCACTAAGTTTTCTATTATTTACAAGGTAGTTTATAAAGTGCTTTCATATAAATTATCCCTTAGAGCTAGCATGGGCTCTGTGGAGCCAGTTGTTAAATTTTCAGGATGTTTAAAAACCAGTTAGAGAGCTGGGCGCGGTGGCACACTCCTGTAATCTCAGCACCCTGGGAGGCTGAGACAGGAAAATTGGGAGTTCAGAACTAGCCTCAGCAATAGCAAGGTGCTAAGCAACTCAGTGAGACCCTGTCTCTAAATAAAACACAAAATAGAGCTGAGGATGTGGCTCAGTGGTGAGTACCCCTGAGTTCAAACCCCAGTAACAAAAAAACAAAAACAAAAAAGGTCAGCATCATTTTTGCTTGCTGTCTTGGAATTCCCTAAGGTGAGTGTGTTTGCATTATGTAAAGCAGCATATCATACAGATGAAAGCACTTCTTCCCTCCCATCAGCACACAACTCTGCATAACTCACACTGTTATTAAAAAGATTCAAATATTGCTTGCCTAATTAATACTCAAAAAGATCTAGACGTGTTTTATATAAATAGATATGAAAATTTTGTACGAATTAGATAAAATGCATATGACCAGTAATGACCAAATGAAACATTTTAAATGTTTAAACTATAAATATGTGTACAAACACATAATCACAATTTATTTTGACTTTGAAAATAAAAGATAATGTCATGTTGTTAAACTCAGAAAAACAACTTATGATTTAATTTTGACTACTTTCTAATAGTGAGACTCTGAAAGAAAATATGAAAAACATAAAACATACAAATGAGCAAAATCCATTTGTTTTTTAAAAGCAAATGTACTTAATCCTCCTTGATAGGCAAAGATATTATTAGCACCATTGGGTCTTTTAAAATACATATTGGTAGAAAAAGCTAGAAAATAAATTATCTTTTCTAAAGTAAATGTCACAAAAAAGACAAAGATAAATATTCTCTAAATACTAGGTGTGAAATGATAGGTGATTCAAGTAAAATTAAAATACCAATAAATATGACAGTAAACATTTCAGTTAATTAAGTCTTACAGCACCTTTTAATCTTATTAAAATTAAGTGCATATTATTAAATGGTACTATACCTCAGCTATACATACTTTAAATTCTCTAATGTTTCTCTTTTCAACAATCATGTGTGGGTTCTGTTGGTGGAGAATCTGAATTGCAAAAGACTTAGTAGGTTAGAAGACCATACAGTTGGTTACTAACTAGTACAACAGATTTCCAACTTCAGTGACCTGGCTGCTAAGCTCCTGCTATTTTCCCCAAGCTTTTCCTTCTAAATATGTAAATATTGCAAACAAATATATACAACTTTATACAGCTTTAATGATATCCACAATTCTGTTTAATCAGTGTAACACTTTAAAACATGCTTATAGCTGTTATTATAATTTTTCTACTAATTAAAAATTATTGCAAGATAAGCAAGTGATAGACTTTCAATGTGTGTGTGTTAGAAAATTATATTCCAAAAGTAAATCACATACTCTTTAGTGGGTACAGGTACAGGTGGGTATTAAGTGCAACAAAATGTTTATATTTCATTCCCCTTTCCGTCCACTATTAATGGAACACTGACTGCTCTCTAACATCTAAACCTACTAAATTTTGAAACTTTGCAAAAGACATAGGCTGTGATCTAGGACACATGAAAAAATATCATGTTGTGAGTCTTGATAGAGCGCCTCAATTTGCCTCTATCTTGATACATATTTAGAAATAGGTGTAGAAGATCACTCCTATGTAATATAATATTAAATTTTGGTATGGTTTTTTCCCTAGAGTTTTGGGTTTCAGTGGAAACTATTTCCTGGTAAAATTTAATAAGTATAACATTCAAGTTAGTATTTAAAATATCATGAATACATAGATAATAACTGGATTTCAATTCTTTTTTTTTTGAGGGGTGGGTACTGAGGCGGGCTTTGAACTTGCGATTCTCCTGTCCCAGCCTCCCAAAGTGCAGGGATTACAGGCGTGCACCACTGCACCCAGCTTCAATTCTTATTCTTACATATTTTAATGTATAATTGTACTTGAGACTATCAAAGAAAGGTATTAGACCCCTCCTATATGATCAGAAGTTTTTAAGGCATTACAAAATCATTTGTACCATATATGAGATTAAAAGAAAGACTCATGGGTAGACGGTTAGAGTTTATTACATATGCAAATATACATGTTTTTCTGTAACTGCCCAACATGAAATGGAATAATAGTAATTTATGTACATTTCCTATAAAGTTCTCTATAAAAGATTAAAATGCAAATATATCAACTTTCTACGCAAAGTTTCTGTGATAGTACCCTCAAAACTAAAATTCATAATTACTTGTGGATTAATGTTAAGCAGTTTCTACTCTCAACTTGACTGTAAGCTACTGTAGGATAGGTACTATGTCATAGTAATGTATTTCATAAACATTACCCAATCAACTAATGTATGTACATCACATGCCACACTTTTACCCTAGGATACTGGTTCTTTGTATATGGTTCTAAGATGGATTATTGGATCAACATTTTATGTAAATGATTCTTTATTTTTGAACCTCACAGTTCAATAATATTGTCAGTTCTCAGTACCTCTTTCTCCACAGATAAGCAATTCCTAACTTTATCATCATTCTTACCCTTCTTTGTCCAAGAAGCAGAACAATAGAATCAGTTACGCTAATTTCAACTTGTTTCTTCAACTAGCATCCATACACTGAACTGTAGCTTTATCGTTACCTCTTTTATTTATAATCTTTTGGGTGCTGCAACCATTCTGCTTCACTGGTCTATGCATATTCTGTATGGGATGAGCCAGCACTTTGTAATATTTTATAGTCAAATATCCTTTTTTATCATTTCTTCTCTCTTCTTGGATCTTACATTTGAGAAATTTTTCCAAGTGAAAGTAATTGAAGTTTTTCTCATCTCAATATATACATAAGTAATAAGAAATAACAATACTTATGGTGATGATGAGGAGGAGGATATAATTGTACTTTTGGTAAGTATCAGCACTTTTGTCATTTTCATATTATTTTGTCCAAACACATTTATACCAGATGTTTCAGGAAAGTATTAAATCATATCCAAGTTGATTTAAATGTAAAGCACTGATTTTATTTTTATTTTATTTTATAAGAAAGCAATACTTTGGTTGATGTGAACAGAAGTCTGTTTGTGGAAGTATTTAAATAGTGTTTTATAGATTAAATTCTAAATTTTTAAACTTTTCCCTCAGAAGTCTATTGAAACAATATCACATCTAAAGGAATATCTCTTGTTATTGGAAAATGTTTTTATACAAAAACAATCACAAACTGACTATAATGCAAATGAGTCACCCCAAGACTTGTTTCCTTCTTGCCAGTACAGCTGTGACAGAGAAATAGATAACAGAGCACAGGCAACAGGTCAGAACCTCAGCTTGTCTGGGATTTAAAAATCATTTTTTATTTTATTACTTTCATATATTATTTATTATTTTATAATTTGTCTTTGGTGCTATGAAATTAAAGTCAAATCAACTTGTGAGTCATTGGCCATAAATCTTTCAATGTGCTTAATTTAGTGGTTAAACAATATCTAAGTGATTTCTTTCCTAAGTCCTCCTTATGAAGAAAGTTATAGATAATATTTCCAAGTAAATGAATGAGAGCACAATATTTATAGATGATCTTTTAAGTGTTTTTAGCAAATACTTCTTATTTTGACTTAAAAAAATATCTATTAAGAATATCAGGGCGGGTGATGTGGCTCAGTGGTAGATCACTAGCCCAGTCTATGAGACAGTGGGTTCAATACTCAGTGCCATCAAAAAAACAGAAACAAACAAACAAAAAAAACTGTGTTGGTTAAGCATTTTGTATGCTCTAACATCTAGACAGAAATTGACTTTTATTTTCCTAAATCTATGGCCTTTTCTAGGACTCTTTAAAAGAGAGAAATGTTTGATCACATTCACACACACACACACACACACACACACACACACACGGAGACTCCAATTTGCTGGGTTTGGATAAGTTTCATCAAATTTTCCAATAAAACTTTTAAAGGAAACAAATATTCATGCATTGATCCCACTGGGCCTTGTAAAGTGTCACCTCCAGTTTTAGTGGAAAATTGTAACTAATCCTTCATCTTCACTTGTAGACCAGCCCAAACAGCATATAGATTCTTTTAGGAGTTTATCCATCTTCCATGAAAAGGGGACCACTGTTAGTCACTGCATAAATTCCACCCTTTCTAGACTTTAGATTGAGTTCTACTTTAAGAAAGAAAGTTTCCTACCTGAAACAAAAAAGTGTTAACATCTGAAAAATTTGTCATTTTGGTTAATCAAGATTCTTTTCAGTATTTAGTTCATAGCTGTGTTACATTTCATAGTTACATTTAGCATCACAAGTAAGTGCAGGTATTTCTCTAATCTCTGTTCTTGTGAAAAGGTCATGAAATAGGTATAGTATATTGACAGAGGTCAGAAAATGTAGTTATGTTGTTTTTGTAACTGAATGAAACTTAAGATCTAAATGTGCTGTATGACTATAGAACTTCTGATGATCCTGTAGCCACCTTGAGCTTCATTTTTCTTCTATTTTATTGTAAATAGAGTGAGTAGAAATAGGTTATTTGTAAAAATCTCCTCAGTTTCTAAAATCAGTGTGTATTAGGTAAATATTATTAATTCCATTGCTATTTGTTAATTAAATAATATGCATATAATAATTGATTTATTACTAGTTATTATATATTGTCATGTATTGTAGAAATATAACACCTCCCTCAGAAATCTATTGAAACTATATCACCTCTAAAGAATTACAAGGGAGATGGCAAAAAATTCTATGGTGATGTCACATGTACTATTTCTGTACACAGCTAATTCTCTGAAGTTATTACAGACATTCATTCTATAGTTATATGTTTAAATAAATGAATTTTGACAAAACTTCTTTTTGAGCAATTTCATCTGTACCCAGTCTTCACTGACTTGCAGGAGATTAGACTTCCCCACAAGGGTGGTCACCAAATTATAAAGGTGATGTTATTTACATATGTGTAATTACAAATTAGATTGGTCAATTTTAGAGAACTATACAACTTGAATTATCGATATCTTTATCCAAACATTATGCACTGACTCTCAACTGGGGGTGGTTTTTCCCTTTAAGATACATTGGCAATATCTGGAGATCAATTTTAATGTCACAACTAGGATAAGTTGCCAGAGTTAGTCAATTAAATATAGATGCACAGTTAAATCTGAATTTCCAATCAATTGTCAGTACTTTTTATGTAAGTGTTACCTATGCAATATTTGTAATAGACTAAAAATTACTTGTTGTTTATCTGAAATTTATATTGAATTGGAAGTCTTATATTTTTTCTGATAACACTAAAAGTGGTATTGGGCCTTGGTACAGATATCTAGGGAACAGAAGCTAGATATGTTGCTAAACATCTTGCAGTGCCCAGGACAGCCCTGCCTCCTGACACCTTTATCTTGAATGTGTTTACATACCACTGAATATGAATGAAACAATAATTATCCAGTCCAAAATATCAGTGGTGCTAAGTTAGGAATTCTGATACATGTGAAATCTATTCCTTTACTTGGTGTAAGAGTCAGTCTCTTGGGTTTTAAACTTTCCCATAGTGACACTGATTTGGCACTTTTTTATTTGAAAACATTTAAAAATATCATTACAGATATAAAAATGGAGGTAATATTACCCATTGCCATCTTTCATAGATTAGATAAGAGATGTGTAAAGTGCTTTGAAAGTTAGTACAAAACTGTATCAAATATTTTTTTTCCATTTTTAAGCTGATTTTCAGTTGAATTCTAACAGAAAAAAAATTCGTAGGGCTATCTTTGAAATCTTAATCCATGAATAGTTTCAGAATTAGGCTGTGTAGCATTGATAATACAAAGATGAATAAGGAAAAATTCATAACTTTAATTTTCCTTCATAGTAGAGTCCAGTAAAGCAAGGGAGATATGAAGATAAATGAAAACTCAGCAATGCATAAGTAACAACTACAAAAATGTATCAATGCCACTACAATGGTTTGTTAAAAAAGGGGGCTAAGAAAAGCATAAATGCAAGCCCTCTTATTTTGAGAAGACAATCCAAAGAAAACTCTATGAAAACTCTCCTGTTACACGTCCAAGGGTTTTACCAAGCAACTAGCAGAATTGGTACTGAGTTTTCTGGAACCTCACTGCAAATGCATATGGTGTTTTCTTATGTCATGAAAGAGCACAGTTCTTTTTGCTCAGTGAAAATTAGAAGTGTCAGAATTCTGTCCATACGCCAAATTACCTATTGTCCCTAAATTGTAGAAATAGTTTTTTTCTGTCTACATTTCCCCAAAGATAATAGTAACACCAAGTAACTCCTACCACTGCTGACACAAGAGCTAAATAGGAGTTGAACGGGGTACATGTGTCACCCATGTGAGAATCCTCTTTACAATCGCCCTAATTCTTCTGCGTATATTGCAATGCATGTGTGTTATCTTTATTACCTCCAAAGTCTGAACAAGCTAGAACAATAGTTGGCATCAATAATTTGCATTGTATTAGAGGAGACAAAGAATCAATATAGTAGTAGAATTTAAAGAAAAAAACAAGAATTTGTTAGGAGTCTACAGGAGGGCTGGCCTCTTAAATATGATCAGAGAAAATGCAATGGAATACTTCACTAGGGGTTCCTGGGCTCACGTTGTGCCGTGGCTAGAAGGTACAACCAAAGTATATGTGCCTTGGCTAAATGCACAGCCATAATCTTTTGTAGTCTATGTTTTCTCTCTGGAATAAAGCAAGAAGCATAAGGTCAATTATGAGTATTTGCATCCAGTTACTAAGCCTAGAAATGTACAACAAGATCTACAAGGTACAGATTTGCCCAGAAAATATGTACTGTTTTGTTTTTGTATTAAATGGTTTGAAATTTGTGGTGAGAAGAGTTAAATCCATGCCAAATTTGACTCATGTAAATTACATTAGATTACCATTATGTGTCTTTGGCCTCTTTTAAGTATTTTAATGAAAAATATTGCTTTATTATATGTATTTGGAATTTTACAACATCAATTATGGTATGGATTTTATCAATTTATTTTGTGGGTTTCACTTTGTGCTTATGTCATGGAGGAAGAACCATAGAGTTGGCTATCTCCTTGCTATCAGCAATAATTACATAGTAAATGAATCACAGACAGCAGAATAATAAAGTTAAAATTAAGGGTTAGAATTACATTATTTAAAAGTAGAGGAACTCCACTACTGCAAGGCAAAACTGATGCATACATTGATGGTTACAAACAGTAGAGAATTAAAAGGAATTATGGAATAGGTACCAATTTTAAATTGACTAAACTTTCTATAACTGCCATCATGACAAAATTATTGTCAAGAGAGGAGAAAGCAGAAAGAAAGCCTTGCTATGATACTTTCCAGTGTATTCCAGGAATGCAATGCAAAGCCAAGGCAGGATCACCAACTACTCCAAGAAAAGAGATACAACTAAGGAGTAGATGAACTAAAGACCAGGCTGTTTAATTTTTATGTAAATTCTGAGGCATCTGTATTAAATTTTTTCATTTCCAATTAATGCTGTTCTTAAATTTGTACCAAGTGAAGAATAATCTTGTGCTACTTTCTGCATTTACTCTGTCTCCCTTAACACACTCAGATTTTAACTTTTCCTATTCTATGATGCATTAATATCAAGGTATTTTTGGAAATTATAATTCTTTTTCCTTCTAGAATGCAATCTGAAAATATATAAATTTTATAAAGCATTTCAAATCTTCATTTTTCTCCTTTAAGTCGTTATTTTGTATTGCATGATTTGTTGTGTAAGTTAGAAAATATAGTATTTTTAAAGTAGTACTGACAATAAAGTATATTAGAATTACATTAATCTCATTTTTAGAATTAATTGTATTAAACCAGCCTAAATGTTTAGGGAAGTGAAGGTTTTAAAATAAAAATGGAGAACTAGCACAGAAATTTTTTATCTATGCACAGTTCATCTTTCAATATAGCTTACCAAGTAAGAACTTTTTTTGCTCTTACTAAAAATAAATAGGATATTTTCTATACATTCTTTGTTCAAAACATACAATCACCTACACAAATGTAATAAAACTGATCAACCTTCAGTTTTATTGAACTGAAATTTATCTGGCTTATTTTGTCCCTGAGAATATATTAGACAGTTCTCCAAATAACCAAGGAGGTGGAGAGCAGGGAGGCCAAGGTAGAAAGAGTACATCTACCAATGGACAATCACTGGACCTGTGGGAGAACAGCAGACTCTTAAAGACAACTGTCATCATGATAATTCACTTTAAAATGTATGGAAGTTCCCCTTTTGCGATATGTAAATTTGGGTTGGCTTTATAAGAGAAATTGTTATCATGGCTGTACATTTTTAAAATCAGAGGTACAGAAAATAATGGATGTTTACAATGCTCTTCTATTCTAGATCTAGCGAGTGGTTTTCAATCCTATTTTTTTCACTTTACACACCTCAGTATATAATAGATACATTTATTAGTACCTCACTATGACTATGATTCTTAAATTGGGGATGTGGATAGGCAAGAGGATTTAAGAAACCCTGGAGAAGTTTATTTACTTTGAAAAAAAAGTGGAGAGGCTTAAATGTCTACTCATTAAAAACAGAATAGCAAGTTGAATGAATGCCCATAGGAAGGAGGTAACTTCCTGTTCAAATGTGAAAATTGCTAGCATCTATAAGATAATTTTATAAATTTTCCTATATACAGATGATTATTAGCTTCCTACACCTATAGACTTGTGTAGCTTTGTTAATAAATAAGAGTATTTCTCATTTTGAATAGTCCGCAAAACATTGATATAAGAAGTTGCAAAAGACTAAAATATGCTTACCCTTAGTATTCATACATTCTTCAGGATATGAAACAAGAATTCATTTTAGAACGAGTTATATAGATGTTCCATTACATTTTAATGCTTTACAGACATAGGTAAATTATGTTCTTCATTTAAACAAGTTAATAAAGTTTACCCAGAGTAGCCAAAAATACACTCACCCTTACTTTATTCTCTTTTGTTAAAAAACATTCTGTGCCATGAGCAAACACACGAAGCCTTCACATCACTTGTCTTCCATAAAACATTATTGTCTTTTGGCGTCCTCTTGCACTAAGGGAAATAAAAAGTCACATGTGGAGAAGTTCTAAACTCTAGACAGAAATGATCCTTGGAGGGCAATTTTTATCCTCCACGGAAGTTTTGCAGACTTCTTCCATTAGCATAGTCTCAGGGAGCAAAAGGTCAGGGAACTGGGACTCCCAACCATACCTGAACACATAAGTCAACAACGGTGCACCCGCAGGTGCATTAAAACACTGAGACAGAAAAACAACAATTGCAATATTTTACTTTGGAATATACTGTACAGATGGTGACATTTTGTTTGTGGTTGTAGGGAAGAAAGGAAGGCATTTCCCAGATTTCACCCTCAACACCTACCATTTGGCATAGGATATGGGAGGCTGGCGAAAACGGAGGGTGCTTTGCCTCAGTTGAAACAGCTGGGAAACAGATGGAAGCTGATGTGAAATTTGCCAAAACCTTTGTCCAAACTTCGCACCCATTTTCCACCCAAGAATAGCTTGTCAGATGATAGTAGTAGAGGTCTTTGAATCAGTAAATAATAAATTTTGGAAACTTAAAAAAAGAAAAAACGTTAAATGGTTTAAAGCCCCAAGATTATGGTATATAAGAATTCAGAAATGTAATTCCAAATGCATGTTTTCAATCAAAGTGGGAGCATTCTGAGTGAAAAACACAACAGAATCCAAAATCGAATACCATGATAAAAGTGTCCACTGGATTCATTAACACTACTACCTCAGCTAGGTTGACATTCCTCTTAGGTGATGCTGTCAGGAAGCACACACCCACCCATTGTCATATTAATTGCGATTAATATGACAATTATTAATCCTTCTGTGATTATGTTCAATGTAAGTGTGCACAGCTCACTTCATTTTAGTCACTGGATTTCAGTTCATGAGCAATTTTAGTTTGGACTCCAGGCATTCAGTAAATTGTTCTTGGATTTAAGTGTTGAGTTATAGCCAGATTTTTGTTTAAATCCCGTCACTGGATACATAAACCTCCTGTTACATATTTCTAGCTATAATGGGTGCATATATGGATCTTTTACATGGACTGTCCTTCCAAGCATTGGCCCATGTTTGGTGTGTGTGTTTGTGTGTATGTATGGTATTTATGAAGTACTTTTGAATATTACAAAAGTTGGAGGAGATCAGTTTCAAAGAAACAAAAATAAATTCAAGTTAATAGGCTTTTCTCAATGTGAATTTGTTCATTCATGCTTACATAAGGGAATGTGCTAACCATGAATCATTCAAATTGAATTGCTCATGAGAAAAAATATGCTGGCTTTGCCTTTAGTTTCCAGAGCTGCTTAACTGAAGGGGAAAAGAGCATTGTCTCCACATAAAGAATAATCAGCCACAGATTTCAGGCAGAGTGGCTCCAAACTGGCAAAAGTTCTTTTCACTCACGTGAGAACATAGATTCTTGTGAGAAGGACTTGTTATCAGAATATTCTATGCTTGTGACCGAGTTTCCATTCTGCCAGAACAGCCCATGGAAAAAAAAATTTATATCAATCATTTGGAAGTTTTGTCTACACAACCCCAAAATAGCTAAATGCTCCAACAATGTGGATGTTGGCAAATCTGTAGCTTAAAAAAAAAAATGTGTGGTGAACTGCAGCTCCACTCAGAAGCAGGTAGGTTCACATTTGTAAGCAGATGTACCTGAGAGCTCACACTTCAGCTATTACACGAAATCACCTGGTCCCAGTGGATTCCTAAAAGATGAAATCAACCTCTGTGTGACATATCTCAAAATACTTTTTGCACTAGGATAAAGCCCCACCTGCCTGCCAAGGTGAGGAGCCAGTTAATACAGAGGTAAGTGGCAAGCCCAGAAATGTGGTCAGTGAATGATGAAGAATTTTAGACAGTGCCAGTGCACCAGTCAGTGAAACACATTCTGTGATCCAGCAGAGGAAAAGCAGTGCCCAGTGTGCCAAGATGTTGATGCAAACGACTGGGGCTGCTGCAGGGCCTAGACAACTGTACATCTGGTCAGCTTAGACTCTGCTAAGAGTCAAAACAGAAGTGTTTACATAAAAGGGCCTTGTCTAGCACATTCCCATTATGCAGGGCCCTCTCTAGTTTAGACATCCTTTAAGCAGACAGAAAGGAAAAGAACACAAAAAAATATCGTTTTTGTACTTCTTGGCATAATTAAGCATCACTGGATGAAAAAACAAATGTAGTTTAAAAGATAATGTATAAACCATACCACATTATATTTGTCAATTAAAAATAATCAAAATGTCACTCTGCAACCTTTAGTTAAACATTTTTTTCCTGAATCACTTCTTTTGTTTGGGCTCATAGAAGAGCTATTTGTACTCCCACCTGAGAAACATTCTGCAGCTTATGTGCACATGCTCAAAAAATGACAAACCAGGAATAATTTTTATGAGAGCTCTAGCATGCCCTTTATCTTGATTATGTTGATATTTCACTGAAGACAAATGCAACATGATTTGCTAGAGCTTCCTACATGGTGCATGCAGGAATTTTTTTTCCATTATAGACACATTCTGTTCTTCAGTGTATTAAGAATATCTTCTAACTTACATCTCAATAATATTATGAGGATAAATAAAGTGCTATATATCAATTATGTCTTGTTGCCTGAAGAAAAATGTTGAAATGATATGCTTCAAGTTATTATTGTTATTTTTACCTGGCCTTATAAGATTTGATATTATAGATAGTTACTAGGTGTTGTGCAGCTTATGTTTGTCATTTCTACAACAAAAAATGTATTTTAGAACTCTGCTTATATTTTAAGTTACATGAACCCAATTTTATTTATGGATTCCATATTGAACTAAGTATACTATACAATAAAAGAAGAGCATGGCTATTGTCAAGGCCATACTTACATAGCAATAAAAAGATCAATAAGTACACATGTATTTTTATGTACGCTCAGTCTGAAAACTCAATGTCCTCAAATGTCAATGTCCTAACATTTTAAAAAAAGTTCATTATTTACTTATTCTCTATTTAAAAAAAAAACACCCTACCAATCTAGCATTCCAAATACTCAAATAGCCCTTTTTGCTAAACATTTTGTTGCTGAAATATTCACATAACTGGTTGCTGCTTTTTCTTTCAGGATTCTGTATTCAATCATAGACATAAGTATTATCTGTTAAGGCAAAATTTTGTATCTAAAGTTATTTTCTGGTGAATCTTTGGTTTATTTTATTATAATAATACCACGTTATGAGCAGTCAAAAATTCTTTTCATATTTTGTAAGAAGAAAATAAAATACTTCCCCAATTGGGCTGTGAATTATTGGTACATAGATTGAAAGAAACAAGAAATGTTTCTCACTATGTTAAGGTGACATCAGTCTAACTATGTTTGCTCTCTGTTTGCTCCTTGTTCAGCACAATACCTGGAAGTTATTCAATAACAATAAATGATGTGATGCCATGTGTTTGAGTGAATGCATCAGCAGTAATCTGTTTTTACTTTTTTTTTTTTTCCAGACTCCCAGGAAGGCAATTATAAGTCAGAAGTCAACAGCAAACCCAGGAAGGAAAGGACAGCTTTTACCAAAGAGCAAATCAGAGAACTTGAAGCAGAATTTGCCCATCATAATTATTTGACCAGACTGAGGCGATATGAGATAGCTGTGAACCTAGATCTTACTGAAAGACAGGTAAGGCTGGACATTGTCATCACCTGAGCTTTTTAATTGCTTCGAGTCAACAATATTTTGCCATTTTTGAAATACTTAGATCTGTGATTTTTAAATTCCAATGGAGAAAACTGGTATACTATTTCATGATGAAGATTTTGTTCAGCAAAATGACAAAATCAAAGATAATAAAATGATATTTTAAAGATAATATTTATGTAGTTTAAGAAAGAATCCTTTATTCTGTTATGATGGCCTTTCTGTAATTTTGGTTTAAATATATTAGTTATTTTACATAATTATGGCATATGGTAAGGAATTTTGTATGCTTATGTTTTAAAATCTTCTTACTTGGCATATAAAAGTTGGTAACCTCACATTAGTTTTCTGTACTGCTTAGGATAGGGTATGCATGTTGCAGTAACTTTTTTTTAACCCTCAAGCCTCAATGTTCTAACATTTAAAAAATGTTCATTATTTGCTTATTCTCTATAAAAACTCTACCAGTCCAGCATTCCAAATACTCACTCACAGGCCCATTGTGACTCCCTAGAGTCTCAACATGTGGTGTCCCTGGTCACCACAGGAGGTAAGGAAGATTGGAAGTTCATGCACTGACCTCTGAATGTTTTCACCTGGAAGTGACCCATGTCACTTCCATTTACACTCTGACGTTCAAAAAGAGTTAAATGATGCAGCTTCAGTGGAGGAAGGCTGGGAAATAACGGAAGGCAAGGGCACATAGATCACTGTAAATATTTTTGTCTCATTATTCAAAATACTTTTGAAATTGTATTGGTATCACTAATTCAAAATTCTGGTACCCACTTGAAGAACATTTAAAAATTATTAGTGATTTATGGACACCAATTAAAAAATATAGATAATATTTTTAATTAAATTACTCTTTAGTTTGGACCAATAATTTGGTCCATCAATGCCCAGAGAGTACTTCTTGTACAGATTCTCTTTTGTGCTAAAAGAATCTAGCATACTGTTGTTGGACAGTTACTCATCTTTACAAAAGCATTCCTGAAAGGAAATGCAAACATCTTTATGGACAGTGTAATTATGATTGGCATTTAGGGTTAGAGTTTCATTTCCTCTTTCACTGTACATACCTCCTCCAGGGGTCCCACTGGAACCAAGGAAATATCAAAGGGTGTGGACAAATGAATACATAGCTTATGAGAGCAAGTTATTTTATCCAGTTTCTTAAATCATCTTCTTTCTGTGAATTTTCAAATTTCAGCTTTGGTAGGTTATTTCTGGGTAGAGGAAATATACAGAGGAGCACTTTTATGTGGTTTTCTTTATTGGCAGCTTATATTTTATTAAATATTTTGACTGGTACCTAAGTTATGGAACATATTTCCTTCCCTTGAATTTCACATACAAAGTTCCCTCTATAATTTGGCACCTGGAAAGCAGGATCCAAACTCTATATCATCAGACATCTCTTCTATTTTTATCTATTATTTTTAAATTAGTAACAGGAAAATAATGGGGTGAATTGCACATTAATGCCCTTCTGTAGAACAGTGAACTTCAGGAAACATAACCATATTTTATAGAATATAAGAAGGAAATAAGAAACCAGGATTTACTTTCAATTTACAGAAATGACAAAAGCGGTATGTGCTCTCAGCCAAAAACAAAATCAAGATTCTGTGCTTACTAATCTAAGATGTTCTATGGTTATCTTCCATCATTTGGTCACAGAATAGAAGTGTTGCTTTTGTCTAAGAATAATTTCTTTTTTAGAAGCAGTTCTATAAATATAGTCTGAGGATTTGAAGGTATTTTAGTTAGTTCTGCTCTCTTCTTAATTGACTTGACATGTTTGGGAAAGTTATGTGTAAAAATGTTATATACATACACATACACTCATGCATACCCAATTTTAATCAGTTTTTTACTTAAAATAATAATTTTTTAATGTTATGTCAGTTAGCCTTAGTTTTGTGACTAACCGCTCTAAATATTAGTGGCTTCAAACAATAACCAACACTGAGTTTGCCCAGAATTCTGTGCGTGAGAGTTTTGGTTGGACTTGTCAGACTTAACGTAGATCTGTCATGGAGCTGCGTTCAGCTGTTGGTTGAAAAAAGTTGTTTGGGCCTCTGTTGGGGCTGCTGGTCTCTGTTGCATATGGTTTTGTCTTCAAATAGGCTGGCCTGGGATTCTTCAGTGGGTGGCAAAATATCCCTAGGAGTATTGATAAGGAAAACTCCAATGTACAGGGACTTTTAAAGTTTCTGCTTGTATCATATTTACTAAAGTTCCATTGTCTCAAGCAAATCATCTCACATTAAGTGTCAATACAGGAGTCACTAGAACTCATTCCTGAAATAATCTAACAGGCTACTAAGAAAACAGGGACAAAAAGTTGAAAAATAATTAAGTTTAAAAGGCTTGAAAATTTGATATTTTGCAGAAAATTTTTTATTCTGTAAGTTTACATTTGCAGTTTTACACATTAATATGAAAAGAAGATGTACACATATGGAATCTAAACTCCTAAACAAGACTAAATCTTTAGAGGATCATATGGATTGGTAAGAAAAAAAACCTGAATTTTAATAAAGAAAATTTGAATGAAAATCCAAGATTCGCCTCTTGGAACTGTACATTCTCAAGAGAAATGACAATCTCCTTGAGGCACAGAATTGAAACTAAAACTTCTTGTTCCTTCTTCTACTCAGATTTATATGTCATGATGGATATGAAAAAATTTTAGCATAAACATTAAAACAGAACTATCACCTAGAGGGGAAATAACTTTGCTATGCAAGACGTGTTGAATTAATTCATTTGTAATACCAATATTTGTTGAGTTGGTGCTAGAAATAAAATCTAGTCAAAATAAATTAGAGAAGAAAATGCTAGAATTCACAGATGAGACAACAATTGAACAAGTAGTAACAATTATGATGAATGCCAAATGTCACAAAAAAGGGCTGTATGGAAGAATATTCCTTATTATGCCAAATATTAGCTTTATTAACATATTATTCTATTTTTCTATGCTTATAAAGTAACTTAAATTAGAATCTTAAAGCTTTATTTTTTATTTTCTGGGCTACATATTACTGTGCTGAGCTTATCTGAAAATATATGATGTGCTTCAATCATCAATTTTGCTGTTTTAAATATTTTGTTTTTGGCAGACAAAAAATAAAAATGCTACATATTAATGGGGAACCATGCAATGTTTGATGCACGTATACATTGTATAATGTTTAAGTTAGGTTAAACTTATTTTTTCCTGAAACTTTTGTCACTTATTTGTGTTGAAAACTTACAAATCTTCTGTCTAGCTTTTTGAAATGTACATTACATAACTGTTGTGTACAATCATCATACTGTGCAACGATACCCCAGAGTCTCTTGCTTGTATCTAACTATAACTCTAATTTTGCTGTTCTTGATGCTACAAAGGCAAATTCCTTCAAAATGCCAAGGTGTTTAACCCAGCAAAATATTTTCATTTTGTTTTCTGGAGTTTGGGCTTTTAAAGTTATACCACAGAGTTATAAAATGATTGTTTTAAATCTATCTTCCTTAAATTGGGATATAGCTTGTCTTACTCAATTGGGGCTACCATAATAAAATGCTACAATATATAATGTATTATGTATAATATTATTATGTGTTATTATTATTATTATGTAATATTATTATGTATAATATTATTATATATTATATCATAATGTATCAATATTATTATAATTATGATATAATTATGATAATATATAATTTTATAACAAAATAATTATATATAACATAATACTGGCTTATACACATCAGAAATTTATTTCTTACAGCTCTAGAGGGTGAAAAGTCCAAGATTAAGGAAGGCCCTTGCTGGTTCAGTGTCTCGTGAGGGACTGCTTCTGCATAGATTACTGTCTTTTTACTCTAACTTCACAAGGTTGATGGGGCTAGCTAGCTATCCAAAGTTTCCTTTATAAGGGTGATAACACAGTAATAAGCAATCTGCTATTAAGATCTAATCATCTTCCAAAGATCCTGTTCCTAATGCCATCACCTTGAAGGTTAGGATTTAAACATAGGAATTTGGGGACAACAAATATTCAGACCATAATACAGCTATTCCATTATTTTTATTTTGTTCTAATGTCATAAATACTTATCTATGTAGTCCATATCTTGGCACAATATATTCTTTTGTGTGTGTGAGTGTGTGGTGCTGGGGATTGAACCTAGGGCCTTGTGCATACGAGTCAAGCACTGTACCAACTGAGCTATGTTCTCAGTCCCACAATATATTCTTTAAAAACAATTTTGTATATGATTTCCACATGTAAACTGTTCTAATTGTAAATGTGCATCCTTTTTATCTTTGTTCTGCAAGATTTACTTTTCCACACTAAAAAAAAAAGAAATTGAGTAAAGTATATTAAACATATGAACCAAAAATATTAAATCTAATTTACATTGTTTGATGTTTCTCTTAGTGTTGGTAGTATTCTCTAAAATATTTTTCTTGACTGATGGAACTTTTGTGTTCAAATGAAGGGACAGAAGTCATATATATATACCATGTAAAGGGGAAAAACACATACTAAATTATCTAAATCTATAGGAGAATATTTCAGAGAAATAATTTTCTCCAGTATGAAAACTTACTTTATAATCTGAATTAGTCTTTAACATACTTTCATGTAAAATTTTTATGTGATTGCCTATAAAACATGCATTCCTACAAGCTATAAATCATTTGTAGCTACCCCTACTTCATTTAAATCATAATCAGTACACCTGCCACACATTTTATGATAGACCACATTTATGTCATTATAAAGATATGTAATAATGATCAGGTGTTCTTTTACAAAATGTTATATATATATAAAGTCCTTACATATCATTCAAACTTGAATTTTCCAATTCCCACCTGAAGAACAGTCATAAAATCTCATAAAGGAGTCAGACTCAGGTTTGTGTCTTCCATAATGCAATGTCAGGGGAGTCTGTAATTTTTTTTTTATAATCTATAATTCTTTTTGAACATCATCTGGCCAAAAAATAAGGAAAAGGGAGGGTTTTCCTGATTCCATGCTAGCAAACAAGTATCAAAGAAAATATTTTATGTTAGATGAAAATAGAGACCCTACGAAAACAGTTAAACTTTTAATTATACAATGCTATTTTGTTGTTTTATGGGTCAGTAATCACTCCAGTAGTCTGTTAGCTTCTACCATGCAGCTTTTACTTTATAACATATTCTCACATTGTCTTTACAATAAATGATAAAAAATTTTCATTGTCAGGGTCATTTAGAAATTTTTGTAGAGCCAGTCAGTCTAAAAAGCCTCCTGTCACAAGGTATTTTTAAGTTGGACAAACTTATTCTGTTTTTTCTGTCCGGATAAATTTGGAGAAAGCTCCTATCAGATTTTTAATATCTCACAGTGGGAAGAAGGAAGACAGCAGCGGCATGAGAGTACACAAAGATTGGTAAAATGGACATTTTTATAGAGTTAGGGCTGCCACATATAGAAGCAGTATGAGATTCTTCTACTTTATAAAACATTTTCACAGAGCTAATCAAAGGTACAGTGTTGTAGATTTGTAAACTAGCTAAAATTACTGATATCAACAGAGTGATTCAGGACACCTACACCAAGATAAGTAGAAAATCCCACCTAGTTGTATCAGATTCCATTAGTGGAAATGAGAGACATTATATTTTGTTTGTTACACATAAATTGTTAAATGGCCCAATGCCAAGGATTTTCAAAATAGCCATTCATTTCTGAATGTTTAGAGATTTTCTGTGTGCCAAGTGCATAGTGGTTTTTCTTTTTGCTCCACGTTTTTCACACAATCCTTCTCCTTCGCAGTTTTATTTCTATATATTTATATGAATACACTGAGTTATTAATTTATTGTTTCCTTGACCAGACATACTATTCAAGTTAATCCAAGAGTATCTGTGTATTCAAAGATTTTAGAATATACTTTCCTTTCTTTACAGCAGTATTTAACAGTCACCTGGAGTAATAGTAAGGTGTTTCCTTTGCTGAACTCATTGTGTTCCAGATATTTGGAAGGATTAAATCTGATTTGACACCAGCTGGAGAAATGAGCCTAGCATAGATTGGAGTGGTTAATGGTGCTTTAAGAAAAAGAGTCTTGGTTTGGGATGGAAGAGATATTTCTGATAATTTTGTTTTTTAATAAGTATTGATGATATGGATGAACCCTAAGAGCAAAACTCAAAACTACCTTTGATTCATAAAAAATAGTATATATGAGAGATAAGTTAAGAAAGATTAGTAGTAAACATTAAACAGTTAATCAATGTTTCAGCATTTCCTAAATCAGATATATTATCTGTAAAAGACTAATAAGCAACTGATCCCTAATCATTTACAAATGTAAATATTCAAATTTGAAATAATATGGAAAAAAAAACCTTAGAAAAATGCAATCCTAGATTCTTGAACTGCCCTTGAGAATATATAATCCATTTTTCTTTAAAATGCTATTCTTTTCCTTTCTGGATGATGGTAGACATATAGAAAGCCATACACATATACATACATATATTCATACCTGTGCATATGTATGTGAGAATATATTTATATATAATATATATCTATATATGTGAGCCTTTCAAATAAAGGAATAATCAATAATATTTTCCAAATAAACACTCATTTATTTGAAAAGCTTATATATATAGATACATTATATATATAAGTATATTCTCACATACATATGCACAGGTATGTATATATGTATGTATATGTGTGTGCATATGGCTTTCTATATGTATATCATGTATCTAAGGAGAACATTTGTAAATGATTAGGGATCAGTTGCTTACATATTGAAAAGCTAGTACAAATTTTATGTTGCCTTTAATTTTAAGATTTTTCTATTATCTTCACAAGTATATAGAGAAGTACATGCAAATGTTCTGTAGCATCTGTAAAATAACAAATCCAGGTCTAAAAGAACTGACAATTTCTGGAGACTCGGCAATAAAATACTTTCTATCAATCATTCATTCTCTGTATTCCTATGAGTCCTCATGTAAAAACTCAGAAGCACATTTAATTTATATTAGATTTTGAACTCTTAATTCCTTTATGAGTTCTAATTTTTATACTGGATATATATATGGGCATATATATATGAATTTGTTTATTTGATTTGTGACTGTTTCCTGTTTTTTGAAATTATTGACTATTTTTGAGAATGTGTATGAATATGAGAGTAATAATTGTTTTTATAGATTTGTGTAATAATTCAAATAAAGGAGAAAAGTGTCTAGTTTTGATATTTTTATTCAATTTGGTAGTCATTTACTTATGATATACTTAGGTAAGTAATATTTTACTTATAGTAATTGAAAGATGTGTAAAAAGTAAGATTAGGAGTAATGAAATTTCACTGTTAATTAATATTAATGAAATAGGTCCTGTGAGTTGAATTTCACCACTATGACAGAAAGAGGAATAATTACTAGCATTTCCTACTATTGTGACATTTTTAAAAGGCCAAGTGAAAAGGAATCAATCCTCTAACAACTTTTGTTCACCATGTGAATAGTTACTTTAGATTCATTTTTGCAAAAAAGAATGAGATACATGATATTAAAATGTAATAGTGTTCATAAGACTAAAATTAATTATGGAGAATTTCATTTGTGGCCCCCCCAAAAGAGTTTCCATTCAATATGTGACTTGCCTATAGCTAATATGTATTGTTTGCTTAAAAACATGAGAATAGAACTAAGCAATTCAGTGAGACCTTGTCTCTAAATTAAAAGACAAAATAGGGTTGAGATTGTGGCTCAGTGGTCAAGTGTCCCTGAATTCAATCCCCATACTATCCCCCATCCCCTCCAAAAAAAACCACGAGAAATAGCAAACTGTTACTATTCACTATGTTGGTGAGCCTGTTCATAAGAACTATAAATAGAGAAAAATGAGGCTACAAAACAAACTTATAAAGGCAGGAAAATGCTGTGCTATAATGTAGGACAAATGAGATGCAGTACTATAATCAGGAATTCATTCTTTAGCATGACTTTTCCTCACTTGTCACCCCCACCCCTCACACCTGCCAACATGCACAACACAACACCACCTTCCAATCCAGTGACTGCTGTAGAAACAGCAGAGTCCACTAGTGGCTCCAACATGCTTCCTGGAAATAGCTGAAGGATTCCTCCTCCTCCTCCTCCTTCTCCTTCTTCTTCTTTTTTGGTTGGTTTGTTTGTTTTGGTACAGGGGAACCGGGGATTGAACTCAGGGGTACTCGACCACCAGTGAGCCACATCCCCAACCTTATTTTGTGTTTTATTTAGAGACAGGGGCTCACTGAGTTGCTCAGTGCCTCGTTATCGCTGAGTCTGGCTTTGAACTCCCGATTCTCCTTTCTCAGTCTCCCAAAGAGCTGGGATTACAGGCGTAAGCCACCACGTTCATCCTGAAGGATTCCTTCCAATCATATATAAATCTATACACATAGACAGGGCAGAGGCTTTCTTTCTCTAATTTCTTATATTTAACATAAAGCATTTACAATTCTAATTCCTCAGTTCCACTACTGACTTTGCCACTGAATTACTTGAGAGAGTCCTTCATGTGCCTATTTACAGTGGGTTTACTAGATAACTGCCATGAACAAATTTAATCACTGAGGATGTAATCATTAGATCTGAAAATTTTATTTGTATAATTATTCTTTGCCTATTTTCACATCTTAAAAATGTGAATAAATATTTGTTAGACAGTGTCTACAGTATTTCAAGATAAAAATGGAAACAGTTGGAATATTAAATCTACAAATTCCAGATGTTTGGAGACAGCTGGTTATATCACTGAAATTTTCAGTTTTTATCCAGATGTTTGGTGTTATGTCTGTTCTTTCAAAAGACAGACGTTTATGGTATTATGTAAATATGGGTTAGAGCATTATATAGATAGAAATTTCTAAAAACTATTTTCCTCTGGATAATTTAGTAAATTGTGTGATATTACAAATTTATATTTAATTTTTGTTCTTGTGATATATTGTGAAACCGAAGAAAATTTATATATATAAAACTGTAATGTAAGTGATTAAATCAGTTAAATAAAGATCTAAGATCAATATTTAGCCAATAGCAACAATAATCCTCCTTACAATATTTTTGTGAAAGATAAAACCGTATTATTTCTGAATTCTGACATCAGTTGAGCAAATTAATAACAAATTATTTTGGCTGCTTTCTTCTATAAAAAGCAATGTAAATACTAAATAGTTTGTTGACTAAGGGAGAACAAGTGAGACATAATAAAAACATGTTCTGAAAATTGAAGTCCATAATTGGACACTTTAAATATTAGCTATCACGGCAATAAGCTATTATAACTTTGAGTTGTTTTTTGTTATGAAGATTTTGTTGAGAAATTATGTGCACACAGAGCTAGAAAGAGAATATAAGGCTTGGTTCATACTGCTTTGATTTCATATAAAAAATAGCAGCCGGGTGCGGTGACTCAAGCCTGTAATCCCAGCACTTAGGGAGGCTGAGACAGGAGAATCGCTAGTTCAAAGCCAACCTCAGCAACGGCGAGGCGCTAAGCAACTCAGCAAGACCCTCTCTCTACATAAAACACAAAATAGGGCTGGGGATGTGGCTCAGTGGTCGAGTGCCCCTGAGTTCAATCCCCAGTACCAAAAAAAAAAAAAAAATAGCATTTCCCATTACTCAGATCTTGGGATAAAGGCTTTAATTTTATCTGAATTGTTAATCATTCTATATGACAAAACACAATTTATATGATCCACACTTGAAAAAAGAAATATTACTAAAAATACCCTTATGTACTTGTAAGTTCCAGAATTGTTGTATAATGGAAGACACAACCGACTTGAAGCACAAATAAAACAATTATAGTTCAGAAAATTCATGTATCAAGCTCAAATATTTCAATTTCAAGTTTCAGTTGTATATGAAATATTTGATAGTATTTGATAATAATTTCCTAGAGCCTAGTGTTGTACTCTGGTTACTAGGGTAGGAACTCAGAAGGCTCACAGGATGCCAAGAATGGCAACAGCATGTGATTCCCAGAGAAAAGGAATCACTAGCTGAAATTATGTGGCAACAGCAGTGTTGTGCACCTAGGGAAGCAGTAGAGTTCTCTGCGGTGTCTGGACCACTGGAGAATCTCCTAACAAGGTGTGCCAGTGACACCAATTACAACAGCAAGCAGTTCAAGCATAGTCTGTAAAATCTGAAGCTAACCATTACATGTCTCAGTATGTACCTAATGCCTCCTATATAGTCAGCTAAGTACCTGTTATTTACAAGTTTCCCTTTTCTTGACAGTATGAATTCCTTAAGGGAGGGACTATGTTTAATGTATTTGTGCACTCCTTCTTGACTCCTCTCATCTTTGGTTTAACTCAGTGCCAGTTATTAGACATTCAGTAATATTTTTAAATTTATGAATAAATAAATAAAGACCAAGTCATCCAGAAAATATGGATTACTTTCACTCTACATAGTTTTATAAATTGAAATTGTTATAGGAAATGAACTTGTAAATTTTTATAAAAAGAATTAGAATTAACTTCAAAAAATGAATGTAAACTACCTGAAGAATTATGCTTTTCCTCATTTTAAAAACAAGAACCACCCTCCCACTTTTTTTACATTTCAGCCAGTGAAGCAGGATTCATGAAGTGATACTAAATTAAAGTATAAAGCTTGTTTATCTATAAATCTGTGGTGTTGCTATAAAGCTTCTTTGTTTATAAATCTATTGTGGTATTATTCTAGAAACAATATTGATTTATATTTTGGATTACTTTTATTTATTTTTTATTGCTAATACTACGTTGCTAATAAGAAAATGTGTTTTTCCTCAAAAAACTTCTTTATCTTATTTTAGTTTACCTCAACATTTTATAGCATATTTGATAATAAATCTGGGTACCATGACTTCTAGAGACCTTCACTATTCCTTTTATTTCTGGAAGATGAGCCCCATTATGTAGTTGTTGATGTTTTGTCCCATTTGTAACTTAATGAAGTTCAAGTATTCAATATGTAATCTTACCCTTAAAGAAAACAGTATAAGGAATTAGAATTACTACATATTTCAATTGCTTTCACTTGCACATATATGTCCATATATGTATATATATGAACATATTTGTATGTGAATGTTTCTGTGTGTGTATGTGTATAAATATACCATGGAAAACTAAGAAATCTTCTCTCAGTCTATTTCTTTATTTTAAAGTACAATTCCACATGGTAGACAGAAAACACAAAGTAGGCCAAAGTATATCTAAAATCAGTACCATACTCTTACACTTTCTCATTCAGACTTGCACATTTTATACAGGTATTACAGAATGACTACACTCTTTCTCCTCGAAAAGAAAATAAGTGCAGAATTTAAGAGGTCTGTTCCTCCCATTTTTCTGCAAAGACTATTTTAACTGACTGTTCAGCTTTTGGTGACAGTGATGATGATGGCAATGACTTCCGTGTTTCTTCCATCTGGAATTGCTGATGGAGAAAATCTCCCTACAGAGAATCTTAAGGACTCATTATTCCAATATTACAAATATGAAAATTGAGGCAGAGAGAAGTATAATTTTCTCAAATTCACACAAAAACTCAGAAGTGAAGCCAAGAGTAGAACCCAGCTCATGTGGAACAGATCTAACGCAACATGCAATGTCAAGCTTGCAAAGGTAATTAAACTGAGTAGTATAATTACCTAAATTATAGCACAGGAAAATAGTGTCATATTTACAAACCTAATTATATCAAGTATGAGAATTACCTGAATGATAGTCATCATATGGGTGTAGTTCACATACTTTATATGCTTTATTTTAAAAAAATCCAAAATATTTTAAAAATAGCAGTTTGAAATGTAGCAGGACCCAAAGTGGAAGAAAAGTCCTAGAATCTGGAACAAAACAAATCCCCAGGTTATATCCTGGCATGACACTTTTCATCTGTGTAAACTTAGGCAAGTCACTTAACCTTTGTCTCAACTTCCTCATCTGTAAAATAAAAATAATACCATATTATATAGAAAACTAGTAGAAATAATGCACAAGTGGCAACTGTAAATGTAAGTATACCACTTATACCCAAGTAGGTATAAATAAAAGGCAAAAACTGATATTTTGGTTAGGGTAGTAATCACACATGAACACTTATCAACCAGTTGTTTTAGTTTTTGTGGCACTGAGGATTGAACTCAGGACCTTGCACATATCAGGCAAATACATTACCACTGAGCTATACCATCAAGCCCTTCCATCAGTTACTTTTTAATCAATCTGTGTTACTGTATTTTCTTATCCATTGTTGTCAAGTGGATTAATATATGTATGGGAAATACATGATGCATGCTTTCAATTATAGCTCCAAATGAAACCAACAAAAGTCTAGATTGAGAAGTATCTCAGTTCAATATTTCATCCTAATGGCACTTGTAACGGCATAGAAAGGCCTTTCAGACATAGCTTCTTTGTAGTTCCCCAAGCATGTTTTAAACTGACTCAGGAATTGACACAATGATGGCAAGTCAAAGAAGTAATTGAGAGGGTGGGGAAACTTTAACCAGGACAAATATAGCTCTTATTTATAGAAATTCTTTAGAGAATCCACATGGTTGGATAAGCTTAAATTATGAGTTTTTCTCACCTATTTATATCTTTATGTTGTATATTCAAAAATATGAAGTACAGTTGTTTGCACATTCTGAAAGTTCAGAAAATATTGTGATATTGCAACTGGATTAAATTCAATGTTGAATTATTTTTATCTTTACTGTTTTTGGAGGCCTGATATAGACCTTTGAAGCACTGTTTTTTCATCAGTGCCCCTAACCAGAACAACATGTCATTTTAACTGTCTTTTGTGGTGTTTGTTTCCTTTCTTACTTCAAGGTGAAAGTGTGGTTCCAGAACAGGAGAATGAAGTGGAAGAGGGTAAAAGGAGGACAGCAAGGAGCTGCAGCCCGAGAAAAGGAACTGGTGAACGTGAAAAAAGGAACACTTCTCCCGTCGGAGCTTTCAGGAATTGGGGCAGCCACTCTCCAGCAGACAGGGGACTCTCTAGCAAATGAAGACAGTCATGACAGTGACCACAGCTCAGAGCACGCACACTTATGATACACATAGAGAGGACCAGCTCCATTCTCAGGAAAGAAATGTGATGGCAAGCCTTACCCAAACATCGTTTACACAGAGAGGACTCTGGCAGTGGTGTTTAATACTAAGTTCAGGCATCGCAAGTCTGTTTCATGATTTATAGAGAGTTTACACTAAGTGCCACTTATTGAGGATGCTTCCACAGTGAAGATGGAGAAGGTGAACTTGCTTTGAATATTGCAGATATGTTTGATCATATGTATGGTAGTGAGCAGGTGTGGGTTTGCTTTTGCTTGCACTGAAAAGTAAATTGCTATCAAGAGCAAACTATAAAACGTTTTTATTCAAGATGCCTCCAGAGTGAAGATCTGAAGATGAACTTGCTTTGAACATTACAGATGTACAAGGTCATGTTTGTGACAGTGAGCAGGTATTTGCTTTTGCTTGCACTGAAAATTAAATTGCTATCAAGAATAAATCATGAAGTATTTTATCCTGAACAGCCATAGTGCCTGAAATCACCAAGTTGATAAAAACACGTATTTTAACTCTGTATATATTACCCTTAAGTCATTTTCCTGTCTTCACTAATTTTAGCAATGCATTCATATTAGCTGATGAAAATAGCCACTCACATTGAAAACCAGAACCAGCTTCTTGTGTGTTTTATACATTTTGTCGTTCAGAGACAATCAGTATATGCTTACTTGTGTTCAAATAGAGAAAAATACGGTAGAGTCTGATAGGACATATTCTTGTACCACAGACAAAACAAATCTTATGTTGCATCTACTATCAACTGCTGCTAATACATTATTTTAAAACTTGCCTTGCTCCTCAACTCTTCCTATCTTATAGCTTGAAAAAATTTTTAGGATCATAGGCAAATCAGTTACCTTGCAGAGAAAGCTTTGTAGGGCAGACATTGTCTGATTTTATTTCTATAACATGTTAGTTGTTATTAATATGATTTAATGAATAAGGAAAAGTTTTCTTCTTGATTGGCAGTGGTGTTAAATAAGATGAAAAGCAAAATTCTGAATGTCTTCATATTAAATTTCACAAAATACATTATTTTTTCATATGTGATGTATTCAAGCAAACAACTTTTGTATTTTGTAAAAAAAATAAATAAAAGTGTTTAATAAATGATCCTTTGTAAATAATGTTGGTCCTCCTACTGTGATTTGTTAAATATTTAGAAATTTTCATATCAATGCCTAAGAAAGACTCAAATTCATCTGCTCTTAAGTAAACCCAGATGATAAAAATTAATGTCATTTACACTTTTCATTTCTGAATTTTTTATTATGATGGGGAAAATCAATCTTTGGGTAATGAACATTTAAGAATAAGCATATTTAATAAGAGATTTTCCTAATTTAAAGAAATCAAATTCTTTGTGTTTTTTGAATTGAAAAGTAGGAGAAAAAGTGAAATTATTCAGCACAATAAAGTAAATAGTCATATATTTTAATAGTCTTACATAATAAATTTGATGTAATCTAATAGTTGTTCATTATTTTATTTTATATTTTTCCAGTGTTGGGGGGTCAAACACAAAACCTCATGCATATTAGGGGAGTATTCTATTACTAAGCTACACACCCAGTCTACCAGTAGTTGTTTTAAACTCAGACTATCTAGTCTTTATAAAATACATACATAAAATAAAATACATAATACATAAATAATCTGAGAATTCTCAGTCCTAATGGATATTACCAATACAAGTAAAGGATTCTTAACATATTTTGTGCCATGCATGATTGCACAAGCATTAGATGCCTAAATTCTACTGAGAACTTGATCACATGGCTTTTCATTTGTTACATGTTTTAGTTAGAGTGCTTGGAAATATTGCCAGAGTTCCCTCCCTCCCCAATTAATTACAGATAGAAATGAAGGAAAATGATCAGCAAACATTTTAAAAACCTCATTATATTTAGTTGATTCTATTTGTTTAGAATGTTTAAACAAGTTAAAAAAATTAATTCATTTTAACTTAGTCGAAAATGATATATAATCAAGAAATAAATTATATAATTTGTGTCACATATTCTCTTTGTGATATAAATTTTATCTCATTAGTTAGCAATATTTCTAAATTAACATTTGGGAGAGACCATTCAAATTGGCATAAAGTGTACTTTTCTATCAATCACTTAAATGAATGTAATGTATATTTGTACTGATGACATCTACTTGGGTGGACCAACGTTCTTATTGTAAAATAGTATTTGAATTCAAAACATCTTGACAAATTGGAGAAATGCAAAGATATAAATCAAATTGAGTTTAATAGGAACAAAGTAGAAGATAATTCATTTTGGCAGGAAAATAATTTCCAGAAATAACAGGAAAGGAGTGCTTAGGAGCAGCTAAAGAGAGAGTTAATGTTTGTAGTGAAATAGAAAGATATTACAAATTACAACTTAGTACAAAAAAGTAAGGAAAAGTGACTTTGAATGGATGTAACATTTAGGAAATGTGAGGCATATGTAGCACAGATCAGACCTTTATTAGAAAATTTTAAGCTGTTCTAAAATGAAATTGACTTGGAGAACAGGAAGAGGTTATAAAGGCCATGTGCCCCACCAAAGGGATTAAAATGATCTACCATGTTAGATGCTGGATACATGAACAAATAAACAAGCAGAGTATTGTTAGTACGAACTTATCTTTTTGCAGAATTTTTGTATTTTCCTATCTTTTAATGGTACGTAGGTTAGCTAGATATACCTGATTATCTGTCTTTTATTAAAGTTCCATGAAGAAAATTAAGATGTTTTCATGTACTATCTATTTTTAATTTTCACTGGAAGTACCAATGAACTAAAAAAAAATAAAAAAATTTAAAAATATAGCTACTCTAGTTTTTTATTCTTCACAAGAATCCTGGAATGCCACGGTATCTAATTAGATAAATGTTCCTTTTACATAATTTCATCTTAGTTTCTGTTACTCTGTAAAACTTATAAAAGCATGAGAGCAGCTTTCCCCCAAAATAGTATGGAATGGTAGGGGGATGTTTTTCAGCAGGACTCAGAGGGATGAACCCTAGAGTTCCCTCACAAGTTGCTTGCTCCATATACTATTTTAAGTCTTTGTTGACATGATCTCAATTATCTTTACTTTCCACATTTGCTTAGAGCTGTCTGCCTACATTTTCTTTTTCAGAGATCATATATAAGAGTTGACTTTGCAACTCTATTTTGTAAAAAGAGTTAAATGAATTCAAGATAATCCCAATGACAGTTTTAACAACCTAGTGAATTACTTTGTATGGAAAAAAAAAGTGAGAATTACTCTCCTTAGGATAGTAAGATAAGATGAGAGGGCAGGTAGAAAAACAAAGTGAACTATAAAAATTTATATTCTACATTTTCAGTGCCACTAATTCACAAGAACATTTAAAAATTACTGTCATATGTATGATGGCAAATGATAATTTTATTCTTAGAGATGATTACAGGACCTATAGAACTAAAGAAAAACCAGTTACAAGGGAGTTGAATGTCCTAGGTCAGGAATTTGAAAGATTTTATATGTGTGTGTTGAACCCGAGTACTTAACCACTGAACTACAACCTTAGAACTTTTAATTTTTTAAAAAAATTTTGAGACAAGATCTTGCTAAATTGCTGAGGCTGGCCTTGAACGTGTGATCCTCCTGCCTCAGCCTTCTGAGTCACTGGGATTACGGGAATATACCACATGCCTGGCCAGCTGGTGATGTTTAAGAACAAACCATTTTTAAATAGTTTAAAATATAATACTGTTGAAATAATTCAGGAAGATTTTGAGATAAGAAGTATTTAGAGTACAGTATAATGTATAAAATATCAAATAGGAGTACTTAAATGGCATAATTCTTCTAATTCTTTGAATAAATTGGGAGATAATTATATATTTTTCATCAGTTCTCTTTACTGAATTATTTCAGTAACCAGAGAGAATTTTTTAAAAACTGGAGCTACAGATTATTTTGCCATTGAATTGCTATTCTAAACACTGAAAATGTTCAGGATTGACCAGTAAATATCATTATAAAACTTTTATTTTTGCTTTTGTTTTTGTTTTGGTCATTTTTATATTTTCTGCCTAAAGCTGGTCATGATAATTGGATAACATCCTCATGGATTTTTCAACTTTTCTGCCTTTAGCTATTAGAGAATGATGCCGTGGCTAGTGGACAAAGGAACAAAAATGGCATCAGAAAAAATTATTGCTACTCCAAATTTCATAGCCTATAAAAATAGTTTGCTTAAGATTTAGATAGCGTTTCTTCTTCATCTACTAATTCTCTATTATCATGTATTTTTATTATTTCTCATATCTCAACATTTAAATATATTTAAATATATGCTTATATATACTTAAAATACATTTGAAAGCAATATCTTTTCTTCTTTTATATCTTATTTTCCCCTGAATAAGCTTTTATTTAAATCCAGCTTCAAACCATATTCATGAATTCCAGAAAATTTTTGATTACTTCACAGTATATTCAGCCAACTCAGTCATCCTTCATTAAAATATTGTTTACTTTTATTAAAAATACTTTTCCAAAACAAGTCCTCAATTAGAATAAATTTATACAATTATTAAATTAATTTTTAAATTAATGTCTCTCACAAACTTCATGTAAGGGGTGATGGAGTGATTTTAATGTATAGCATTATCAGGTTTATGCTGCACTTTTCATTTCTGCCCTTTTGACATAGTTCACTGAAATGAATATGTATTTTCTTTAAATTAAAGGGTTTAAGAATGCTCAAATTATTTTGCAATTATTTAAGAACACACTCTCGTTTTATACAGCGATATTTGAAAATATTAACTATTGTGTCATTTTTACATTTGATGTCTATTGATTTTGAAAATACATCACTACTTGTACAGTTTGATAAAATCTTAGACCAAAAGTGTTATTTAAGTTCAAGTTATTAATGCCAGTTAAAATATTTGTTTTGCTTTCATTTTATTTAGGGCAGAGTTCAATTTTCTTTGCTTTTGCCAACCTTAGAATATAGTAATTTTTCATGTTCACATGACTATGTGGTATAGCACAGTGTACTGGGGTTAAAAAAGAAAAAAATGGATACAGAATTTGCTTTCTAAATAGCATGGTTTAAAAATACTTCTTGAATTGTTCAATAGAAAAAGAAAAAATTGTGTCATAACATTGCATATTCTATGCAAGAATTATCAATTTAACATTTTTTGAAACTTAAGGTTTTCAAATTTGCCTATGACTGCCAAATTTTTTGTCAAATCAACAAATTCTTCAAAGAATGACAATTGGGAAAATATTTTCATTTGCTCCTGAAATAATATATTTAATAAATAAGATAAAATATTGAAGGTTACCATGACTTGCCTAAAGTGTTCAACTTAAAGACAGACCACAAGTCAAGCTGGTCAAATGAAAAGGTACTTAGCCATGACCATACTCTTATCTGATAATGTCATGTATATTTAGGCATCCTTTCTAGCAATGTGTTAAATCATATTCAGATATTTCCTTTGAAGAAATGCTTATTTGTTTTCTGAATATATATGAAATAAACTTTTTCAGTCACATAACACAAAGTTTTAAGAAATATATTTCTATATGTAAATGCATATTTTGAACAATAGTAGTAATATACCATACATGCTGCCTTGCCTTTCGATGTTTTTGTTTTTATTTAATATAGCTGATAGCTAAACAGTATTCTCATATATGGATTTATCTTGTATTACTTAAAAAATATCCTACTGTTGGGTATTTATTCCTTTTTATTTCAAGTTTTCCCTAAGTAGCATTAAAACAACATTTTATATACCTCTTTGCAAAATCTAGTTTTTCCCATAGCAGGATTATTTTTTTAAGAAAATGAACTATTTGTAACAAAGTGCTATGTTTATTGGTAGGAATTTTGATATTCTTTACCAATTTCCCACTGAAAATTCACACTCTTTTCTATACTTCTTTTCCCATGTATAAAATAATTTTAACTATATGAATTGTTTCTAATTATTTTGAATCTGATAAAAAGATATTTAAATATGTGTTGTTTAATTTCTAATGAAGCTGAGTATCTTAATGTGCTTATTGATAATCATTTTTAAAATCATTGATTCAAAATCATTTTGATTTAAATGTTGAAACTCTAGGAAATGCCCTCTGTAATTTAAAAAATCATTCTGTTAATTAAACTGTATGAAAGAATGACTCTTCTCCACACAGAACTGGAAATTCTAGGTAGTTACCTGGGCAGAAGAATACACTAATCTAGTATTAGACTTTGTACTTAAGCAAAGTTAGCACAAGAAAATAGTTTTCTTACACGTTTTCTTTTCTTCTGCTATATTCAATCAATTGTCCTCACATACTGCAGGCAGCGTGGTCACCCTGAAATACAGATCAGATTAATTAATAAGCGGATGGTGGTGACTTTCATAAATGTAAATTCTGAGAGGTGGCTATAATCCATAATGAAACATTTCTACATGTTTTAAAAAAGACAGATGAGATCATATCCCTTCTTTGTATGAAATACTTCAATGACAGAATAAATCCCCAAACCATCTTTATCTGGGCCTCAAAACACCATAATACCTGGCTACATACTGTTCACACATTTGGTATGCTAACAGTTTTCTTAATATCCTCAGCTCCAAACACCCCCAACTTCTGGCTGAGTCCACTCCTCATGCAGGTCTTGTATTACTTAGTTCCATTGCCTAGAAGGCTCTTCCATAATGCTGTTGGCTTCTTTCCTCATTTCTTTTAGTTTTTTTCTTCCATATAGAGGTAATCCTTAATCTTGTTAAATAAAATGGCACCATTTTCACATTCTACTCTTTTAAAAAATGTTGTTCATTAACCATTAGGTAGCTGTCTACTTGATTTCTTACGCCTTTTGGATATAGACTTCATGAGAACAAAGATTCTGCCTGCTATGTTCATTTCTATCTCCCCAGCACTTTGAACAGTATTTGGTAGTTCAGACCAACCCATGTTCTGAATTCAGGTGAATTAGAAAAGATAACTACTGCCTCAAAAAACTGAACTGCTACGATCTAGAAATCATTCTGAAAAATGTAGAATGGTATAGTTATTGAGAAGCAAATTATAACCCTTGGAGGTATGTGATAACATAATTTGACAAGTATAAGCACTGACTCTGAACTTGCCAGTTTGCAGAAACAAACACATAAATGAAATGGTACGATATTCATCCAAAGAAATACCTGTGAATCAAAATTGATGGAGTTGAAAAAAGAGCTCTATAATGTCTTTTTTAGTGAGTAATATATAAAAATCACAAACTAAAACAAATGACTGATTAAAGATTTTGAAATTACACTAATACACCAAATGGAAAAGAAGGTAGAAAAAAGTGAAGAATAGATTTTAACAGATGTTCATATACAGTTTGGAGGAAAAGAGAAAATTTTTCCTTCCATTCAAATGCCTGTCTTGAAATTCTCAAAATGTTTTGCAGACGGTTTGGCTGGTTTCCAATATATATTGTTGCTTGTCTGCTATGAAGAATGCCATCTGTGCAGTATGGAAGTTCTTTTTTAAAAAATGGACTGCTAATTATATTCTGGGCAGGTGCTGTTAAAGTGAAATCAGGTGTCAAGCTTACAATTGCCTAAAATGACTATGTTATGCTGAGAAAAAATGGTATACCATATTGTAAAAATGAATTTAAGCATAGCATGTAAGCATTCCATTTTTGGGGTGCTACAAAGGTCAGATTGCATAGCAAAGCTGTAAAACTTTCAAACTACTTCCACCATCAACAATGAAAGAAGCTTTACTTTGAATCAAGAATATAGGGTAGATCAAAGTCACATATTTCCTTGCTAAAATATCTTCCATATTAATTACATATTTTTTTCTGAAAAGTTAATGAAGGAACAGTGAACTGAAAAGTGTAATGACCCCTTCCAAAAATTAGTGGAAAATTAGTCAAAATCAGTCTTCCATAGTTATTAATTGAAACCCATTATATAATGGCAGTAAATAGGCCTCAATAGACTTACTTAGCTCCCTGCAGGACAAAAATGAACCACTTTGTTTTTATTTCAAATATACTAATTACTAGAAGTATAACAGGCTTTCTCAGTTTTATTACATACTTGTGATGACTCAGTTAATACAGCTCTAAGTCATAAAGCAAGTCAAACTATCCATGAGGCATATTTCAAAGTATAATTAGAGATGTTGCTATTACAATAAAAAGTTTAATATTATTGTGAGAATCCAGCCTTAGTATTACTTATTATCTGTGACCTATCTGTGATTTGCAATGTGGTTAATTCATTATGTCATTCAATCTTTACAGCAGCTCCATAAGTTAGGTTCCAATGTTGTGAGATCATCTTTTTCAAATGAGGTCTTTGAAGCACAGAAAGTTGAAGTATCTTACACATTCCAGGAACTGGCAGAGCTTACATCTCTGGATATATTTGTATATGTGGTAACCCCCGAAGCATGTATTCTGATTATTCAAAAAACAGTTTCTTTCCTAAGCAAAAATATAATTTCCCTTTTTAGCCTCATCTAATCTCAAAAGAAACATCACTAACAAAAAACAAATTATTCTAATTTATTGAACACTTGGTAACAGTCAAAATTTCAGGCACAAACAGGAAGTTTAAGCCCATTTTTCATCAGGTGTCTAGTGGAGTTGCTAAACAAAGACAACTAAATCAGAAGCCATTTTTGTTCTTAAGTTTTATTTTTAATTGACATGTAGTAATTATGCATGTTTATGGACACAGCGTGATGTTTTCCTACATGCATGATGTATGAAATGTATAATGATTAAGTCATGTTAATCAGTGTATCTACCACCTCAAACATGTATCATTTCTTTGTGGTAAGAACATTAAATAGCCGGTCTTCAAGCTCTTTTGAACTATACAATATCATTATCTGTAGAACTTAATCCTCATACCTATGTCTTTGTACCTGATGAAACATCTCTCCCATTGTACCCTCCTCAAGACAAAACAAAAACACTATGTGATCCAGCAATCACAACAGTGGACAGAAACCTGCACTAGTTTGGTTGTTGGATATCTCCTAAAGACCCACATGTTAAATCTCAGTCACCAGAGTGGAGCCATTGGGAGGTGGTGGAACCTTTGAAAGGTGGGGCCTCATGGGAGATACTAACATCATTGGGAAATGCATTCAAAGGTGGTTTTTGGACTCTGAGCTATTTTTCATTATTTCTTTTGTTTTGTATTAATAAGGCAAGCAATGTCATGGTGTGCTGCCTCAGCACAGGCCCAAAGCCTCAGGGCTACTGAATCTTGAACTAAAACATCCAAAACTATGAGCCAAAACAACCATTTTCTTACTAGAATTTAATTCTTACAAGTTCTTTATTAAATTATGGAAAAGGTGACTAATACAATATCCAAAGGAAATTAGATCAGTATGTCAAAGCAATATCTGTACTTTCAAGATTATTGCAATATTATTCATGATAATAAGATATGGAATCTACCTAAGTACCCATTCATGAATGTATGTATTGAAGACATGTGGGATATATACAAAATCGAATACAATTCAACAGTATAAATGAACAAACTTCTGTCATTTGTGGATGAAACTGGAAGACATTATATTAAGTATAATAAGCCAGGCACAGAAGAGCAAATACCACATGATTTCACTCACATGAGGAGGTTTATTTTCCTATCCAAATTCAGGTGACCAAGTTATCTTGTTTCTCATCCCACAAGTATCACAGAGTTTCAAGTAAAAATTGGTAAGTTTTGCTGTTGGACACAGGGCTATAAACAGAAGAACTGGCAGTTTAAAGATCAAAAGAGAATATGGAATAACAATAAAAAGTAATTTGGAACTCATTGAATTTATATTTAAGAAATCTCTTTATTACCAGAAATATAAGATGAATTAGTTCATTATTATGAATAAATTGAATAATTTACTAAAGTTGAAATTTGTGAATTTTCAGGCTTCATCCAGACTTTCTGAATCAAAAGCTGTGAAGATAGGATTAGCAATGTATCATGATGCTAAAATAATAGTAACTTTTCAACAAAAAGTATCTTTGAATTGTGATGATATAAATAACAATTTTTAAATATTGTTTGACATTTAAAATAATTGATTCTAAATCTCATAAACCAAATTTATTCTTACATTGGCTATGGAAAAGCCAAATCCCTAAAATACTAATATATTAAAACTAACTTTATCATGTGTTTTATCATTTCAACTCACTTACTTGAAATTTGAAAATAGTATATGTAGATTCCCACATAATAGTAATTACTTTTAACTGCCACAAGAAAGTGAACTGCGTGAAGTAAATCTCCTCCAATATGTAAGGCATGGGCACCAGTTTGGAGCTTTAAGGCATGTCACTTTAAAAGCTGTGGAAGATACACAAACATATTCTTATATAACAAAAAATTACTTTGGAACAGCCAATATTACTTATGTTAGTAGAAAACATTAAGTACACATATGCATATGTACATAGACAAATACAGGCTTTCAGGGGCTGGGATTGTAACTCAGTGGTAGAGCACTTGCCTTGCTTGCATGAGGCACTGGGTTGATCCTCAGCACCACATTTAAAAATAAATATTTGTGTCCATCTACAACTGAAAAAGAATAAAAGAAAAAATATATAGGCTTTCAGATTCATATCTAATTATTAAAAATACTTGTCATGATTAATAAGTTGCAAGTACCAAAACCTTACTAAAAGCACAAGCACAAAAAGAGAAAAGGGTGTAATACTTGCTTATCAAGTATATAATGTGACAGCTACATTTAAGCCCAGGGCCAATAAAATTAAGTAGCTAAATATAAAGCACATCAAGCAGAGAAATACCTTACTTCATCATCATATACAAATACTCAAATAAGGTCAATGAAATAGGTACTATTTATGTATTTTTAAAGTTGTCAATCCCCTATTCACATTAGTATTGCTCTTTTGCAGTCTTGAAGTAGACTAAATAATAGAAAGACCAAACTTGAGAGATTTTATTATTTCTTTGGTAGCCATAAGAACATAACAACAGCTCAAAAACAATTCTTAATAGAGATTTCAATCTACACTTATCACTTTAAATCTCTCTAAATCAAGTGAATCTGATGTTATCTAAATCCACTTGTTAAGCAGGAAACGATCTGAAATACTTTTTACAAAGTAAGGCCAGCTCATCTTGTGTACCATTGTTCAGTAGAGAAGAGAGAACTAGACTATTACTTAATGGAAAATGACACAGATTAGAAATATTTCCAAATTGTGAAACAACTATGAGTCTAAACTTCTTGATGTTTAAATGTGGAGTCCAAACTAACTTTCCATTTCTTCTTAAATTATTTCTAATAGTTAACTATCTTATTCTCTTATGCTTACAAATGCTAGCCAACATCCGGAAAATTATCCCACTGTTTTCACCCTATAAATTGTATATAAGCTTCAAGGAGAAATTGAGGTATTACTAACTTCATGAGATAAGTAACCATCGTATATGGTATATTGAGATAATGGCAACATGAAGGAACTGTGAGTTCTTTCAATTGTGAAATTAATCTATCATGTATGTTTATAGTGAGTGACTCAATAGCAAAATACTATAACACATTTTAACTGATATGTTATAAAATATGCAATTAAACAAGACTACATGACATAAATAATGTTGAATTGGTGATTGATTATTCTATCAGATCATAGGAGCTTTCTTTTACCTAGACCTTATCTGATTATCTGTCTAGGGAAATCAATGACTTGTTAATGTGTACTGCTTGGCTTAAAACTGAATTTTGTTATTAATTTATATTATCTCTTTGTTTAATGAAAAGTTAAAGTGTTTTTTAAAATTTTTTTGGTGGAAATCAGATCCTCCAGGATCCTGCTTTCATAGGTTCAATCTTTTCCAAATGTCAGTGGATTTGCCCTGGTTTCCACCTGAGTGTATGATTTTGGAGCATCCCTGCAAGTTGTTGCAGGAAATACTTTCAACAAGAAAATCAGGCCTTTTAATATATTGGAATAGCTTTTAGAAAATGATAAAGACTAATGTGACTTATAATAAAATTTCTTATTGTTCTGTACCTAAGTACTATCTCAAAGATGCAGTTTTTAGTTCTTATTTTACTTTTATAGTCATAAGAAACCCCTTTCATGAACACGATATGTATAGTCTTCTCCAATATTTTTCTCCTAATAAAACATCACATCTATCCACATCATATGATAGGACACCAGAAATAATTTATGAAGATAGAAGGTTTATCCAGACAAAAGGGTTCAATTATTTCCTACTGTAACACTCCCTATTTGCCAGGAACTATTTCTTTTAATTCCCTTATAAACAGTTGGAAGTTTGTGAAAACTCACACATTTGAAGAAAATGCTTCATGTTCAGATAAAAATCAGTACCATGTGGACTCCATATACCTCATTACTGAAAAGGAAAAAATTCTAAGCAAATCAGAACATATCCTAAATGTAATAATGGAGAGCATGTGTTGCTAAATGCAGAATGGCAGGTGCTGCAGTGTTAGACTACAGGACAGGGAACATTTCAGACTCCCCACGGTAAAGAGAGGACACCAGGACATCTGAAAATTAAATTGAAGGAAACCTTGAATATCTATGATCTATCAGGAATATAATCAGGACATCATCTTCTGTTAACAGCAAAAAATGTTCTTCCTTTATGCCTCTTATTAAGCTTCTTTTAGTTTACTTTTAATTCATTTTAAATTCATCTTAAAGACAATTGGTAAATAGGACCTACCTTATTACTTGATGGGGAATTTCAATTATTTTATTTTCTCTTTCATTTTATTCACCTCATTTTGCCAATTCTTTCTTCCTTCCTAAACTCAGTTAAAAATCTTTCTACAACAGGCAATATACAAAAATTTAACATAAAAGTATATCAATCGGTTAACAACTTCTCATCTTCTGGTTGATACCAAACCATAACATTGTATACACGCTTATCATATCATTCCTTTCTAAAACTGTTCCCTGAAATTGATGTTGTGATGACATCTAGACTTCCTTTAATTCCATCTTGTCTGTGGGAAATCTATCAGGGTGAAATGCTATGTGTTGGTTGATTCCCCAGATGTCAATATTGATATATACACTTTGTAACCTAGAGAATCTAATGCAGGTAAAGGAGAAAAAACTTCAGTCAATCACAAGTGAGGATTTGTCAACCACAAATCCTTGATGCTGGCACACAGGCTAAGCATCAGAGGAATACAGGAGATTGGACTTTTAGTCTCCTTAAGTATTTAATATTTTTCTGTTTAAAACTACTACTTTGAAATCTAACATTCAAAAACACAAATTTTCTAGAAGATCAACACATAAACCCACTGAAAGTGATCATTTTCCTTCTAAAATGGGAAATGAGCCATGAGAATACAAATCCCTTGTTCTCATAAGTATGAGAAACATGGCAAGGAAAAGAGGATGACTGGCAAGGAACAGAGTGAGGAGAAGATACTAAAGATATAACTCTTGTATTTTAGAATTTGGGTTTATTGGCTATTCGAGACTGATGATGGATAGTTGGGTTTGTTTGTTTGTTTGTTTGTTTGTTTTGTACTGGGAATTGAACCCGGGGTGCTTAACACTGGGCCATATCCTCAACTCTTTTTAAAATATTTTATTTATTTATTTTTCATATTTAATTTACTTATTTGTTCTATTTAGGCTTACATGACAACAGAGTGCAATTTGATTCATTGTACATAGATAGAGGATAACATATCAATTCTCTAATTGTAAGTTGTATAGAGTCAAAACATATATGCAGTCATACATAAAGTTAGGACTATGATGACCATCAATTTCCACCACCTTTACTGTCCCCATACCCCCTCCTCCCTTACACCCCTGTGAACAGAGTTCCACCACTGTTCCCATGTCCTTCCCCACATTATGGATCAGCATCCACTTATCAACGAATACATTCGGCATTTGGTTTTCTGAGATGGGCTTACTTCACTTAGCATGATATTCTCCAACTCCATCCATTTACCTGCAGATACCATAATTTTATTCTCTTTTATTGCTGAGTAATATTCCATTATGTATATATACCACAGTTTCTTTATCCAGTCATCTATTGAAGGGCATCTAGGTTGGTTCCACAGTCTAGCTATTGTGAATTGAGCTGCTATAAACATTGAAGTGGCTACAGAACTGTAGTTTGCTGTTTTTAAGTCTTCTGAGTATGGACCGAGGAGTGGGATAGCAGGCTCAAATGGTGGTTCCATTCCAAGTTTTCTAAGGAATCTCCATACTGCTTTCTAGATTGGTTGTACCAATTTGCAGTTCCACCAGCAATGTATGAGCGTGCCTTTTCCCCCACAACCTCACCAACACTTATTGTTGTTTG
This sequence comes from Geosciurus inauris, assembly GCA_004024805.1. Lineage (NCBI taxonomy): Eukaryota > Metazoa > Chordata > Mammalia > Rodentia > Sciuridae > Geosciurus > Geosciurus inauris. The sequence goes on from PVHX01006698.1 coordinate 41,389, forward strand.
TATTCTTGATAATTGCCATTCTGACTGGTGTGAGATGAAATCTTAGGGTAGTTTTGATTTGCATTTCTCTGATTGTTAGAGATATTGAACATTTTTTCATATGTCTGTTGATGGATTGTATATCTTCTTCCATGAAGTTTGTGTTCAGCTCTTTGGCCCATTTATTGATTGGGTTGTTTCTTTTTTTGGTGTTAAGCTTTTTGAGTTCTTTATATATCCTGGAGATAAGTGCTCTATTGGATGTGTGTGTGGCAAAGATTTGTTTCCAGAATGTCGGCTCTCTGTTCACTTCATTGATTATTTCTTTTGCTGAGAAGAAGCTTTTTAGTTTGAATCCATCCCATTTGTTGATTCTGTATTTTACTTCTTGTGCTATAGGAGTCTTGTTAAGGAAGTATGGTCCTAATCCAACATGATGAAGATTTGGGCCTATTTTTTCTTATATTAGGTGTTGGTCTCTGGTCTGATTCCCAGGTCCTTCATACACTTTGAGTTGAATTTTGTTCATGGTGAGAGATAGGGGTTTAGTTTCATTTTGCTGCATATGGATTTCCAGTTTTCCCAGCACCATTTGTTGAAGAGGCTGTCTTTTCTCCAGTGTACGTGTTTGGCTCCTTTATCTAGTATAAGGTGACTGTATGTAAGTGGGTTCGTCTCTGTGTCTTCTATTCTACCATTGGTCTACATGTCTATTTTGGTGCCAGTATCATGCTCTTTTTGTTACTATAGCTTTGTAGTATAATCTGAGGTCTGGTATTGAGATGCCTCCTGCTTCACTCTTCTTGCTAAAGAGTGTTTTGGCTATTCTGGGTCTCTTATTCTTCCAAATGAATTTCATGATTGCCTTTTCTATTTTTATAAGGAATGACATTGGGATTTTAATTGGTATTGCATTGAATCTATATATCGCTTTGGGTAGTATGGTCATTTTGACAATATTGATTCTGCCTATCCAGGAGCATGGGAGATTATTCCATCTTTTAAGGTCTTCTTCAATTTCTTTCTTAAGTGTCTTGTAGTTTGCATTGTAGAGGTCTTTCACTTCTTCTGCTAAATTGATTCCCAGGTGTTTTATTTTTTTGAGGCTATTGTGAATGGGATAGTCTTCCTAATTTCTCTTTCAGAGGGTTTATCACTGATGTATAGAAATGCAATTGATTTGTGGGTTTTGATTTTATATCCTGCTACTTTGCTGAAATCATTTATTAATTATAAAAGTTTTCTGGTAGCATTTTTTGGATCCTCTAAGTATAGAAATGTGTTCTCTGCAAATAATGATAGTTTGAGTTCTTCTTTTCATATTTGTATCCCTTTAATTTCTTTTGTATGTCTAATTGCTCTGGTTAGTGTTTCAAGGACTATGTTGAATAGCAGTAGTGAGAGAGGGCATCCCTGTCTAGTTCCCATTTTCAGAGGGAATGATTCCAATTTTTCTCCATTTAGGATGATGTTGGCCTTGGGTTTAGCATAGATAGCTTTTACAAAGTTGAGGTATGTTCCTACTATCCCAAGTTTTTCCAGTGTTTTGAGCATAAAAGGGTCTTGTATTTTGTCAAATGCCTTCTCTGCATTGATTGACAAAATCATATGATTCTTATCTTTAAGTCTATTGATGTGATGTATTATGTTAATTGATTTCTGTATGTTAAACCAACCTTGCATCCCTGAGATGAACCCCACTTGATCATGGTGCAGTATTTTTTTGACATGTTTTTGTATGCGATTTGCCAGAATTTTATTGAGAATTTTTGCATCTATGTTCATCAGGGATATTGGTCTGAAGTTTTCTTTCTTTGATGTGTCTCTGTCTGGTTTTGGAATCAGGGTGATACTTGCCTCTTAGAATGAGTTTGGAAGGGTTCCCTCCTTTTCTATTTCATGATATAGTTTGAGGAGAATTGGTGTTAGTTCTTCTTTGAAACTCTAATAGAACTCTGCTGAGAATCCATCTGGACATGGGCTTTTCTTGGTTGGAAGGCTCTTGATGACATCTATTTCCTTCTTTGAAATTGATCTGTTTAAGTTGTGTATGTCCTCTTGGTTCAATTTGGGTAGGTCATATGCCTCCAGAAATTTGTCAGTGTCTTCAGGGTTTTCTATTTTACTGGAGTATAAATTTTCAAAATAGTTTCTAATTATCCTCTGTATTTCAGTAGTGTCTGACTTGATATTTCCTTTTTCATCACGAATTTTAGTAATTTGGGTTTTCTCCCTCCTCCTTTTCATTAGGGTGGCTAAGGGTTTGTCAATTTTACTTATTTTTTCAAAGAATCAACTTTTTGTTTTGTCAATTTTTTGAATTGTTTCTTTTGTTTCAATTTCATTGATTTCAGCCCTAATTTTGATTATTTCCTGTCTTCTAGTTCTTTGGGTGTTAATTTGTTCTTCCTTTTCTAAGGCTTTGAGACAAAGAGTCAATTCATTTATTTGTTGACTTTTACTTATTCTGATGAATGAGTTTAGTGCTATGAACTTTCCTCTTAGCACAGCCTTCATGGCATCCCAGAGATTTTGATATGTTGTATCAGAGTTTTCATTTGCCTCTAAGAATTTTTTTCTCTCTTCCTTGATGTCTTCTGTTATCCATGCATCATTCAATAGCATATTATTTAGTTTCCAGGTGATGGAGTAATTTCTGTTTTTTAATGTGGCATTGATTTGTAATTTTATTCCATTGTGGTCAGATAGGATGCAGGGTAGAATGTCTATTTTTTTGTATTTGCTAAGACTGGCTTTGTGACATAACATATGATCTATTTCGGAAAAGGATACATGTGCAGCTGAGAAAAAAGTATATTCACTCGTTGATGGATGGAACACTCGATATATGTCTGTTAAGTCTAAATTATTGATAGTTTCATTGAGGTCTATGGTTTCTTTATTAAGGTTTTGTTTGGAAGATCTATCCAATGGTGAGAGAGCTGTGTTAAAGTCTCCAAGTATTATTGTGTTGTGGTCTATTTGATTCTTGTATTTGAGGAGGATTTGTTTGATATATGTAGAAACCTCATTATTGTATATTAATATACAAATTGTATATTGTATATTATACATTATTGTATATTATACATTATTGTATATTATTTGTATTTCTGGTCATTTTGGTTTGTATTTGTTTTTTCCTTGAGTTGTTTTCTGTTTTGAATGGTCTTTCCTTTAGTGTAGTTCCTCTTTTTGTAAATTTTCATTGTTGGTTATCATTTTCTCCTCATGGAATATTTTGCCAAGAATGTTGTGTAGTGCAGGCTTTCTTGCTGTAAATTCTTTTAACTTTTGTTTATCATGGAAGATTTTTATTTCATCATCAAATCTGAAGCTCAGTTTTGCTGGATATAGGATTCTTGGTTGGCATCCATTGTCTTTTAGGGCTTGGAATATATTATTCCATGATTTCCTGGCTTTTAGGGTCTGGGTTGAAAAATCTGCTGAGATACAAATTTGTCTCCACTTGTATGTAATCTGGTTCCTGTCTCTTGCAGCCTTTAAAATTCTATCTTTATTCTGTATGTTGAGCATTTTCATTATAATGTGCCTTCGTGTAGATCTGTTGAAATTTTGTATGTTTGGTGTCCTGTAAGCCTCTTGTATTTGATTTTCCATTTCATTTTTCATACTTGGGAAATTTCCTGATATTATTTCATTGAAGAGATTGTGCAGTCCTTTGGTTTGAAATTCTGCACCTTCTTCTATCCCAATAAATCTTAGATTTGGTCTTTTGATGCTGTCCCATATTTCTTGTATGTTCTGTTCATGATTTTTTTACCATCTTCACTGTATCATCAAGTTTATTTTCAAGATTGTATATCTTGTCTTCATTATCCGAGGTTCTGTCTTCCAGGTGATCTAGTCTACTGGTGATGCTTTCTATTGAGTTTTTTACTTGGTTTATTGTTTCCTTCATTTCAGGTATTTCTGATTGTTTTTTTTCACAATCTCTAGCTCTTTCTTAAAGTAATCTTTTGCTACTTGTAATAGTTCTCTTATCTCTTTGTTAGAATGATCAATGGTTGCCTTTATTTGCTCACCTATTTCTTTATTGGATTGATCAGTTTTTGCCTGTAATTGTTCACTTATGTTATTCTTTAGTTTGCTGATCATTTTAATTATGTACATTCTGAATTCTTTAACATTTCAACAACTGTGCTATCAATGTATTCTGTTACAGTGGTGTCCAGATTTATTTGGGGTATTTTCTTCCCTCGTTTTTTCATGTTGATTGTGTATCTTCCTTTCTTGAAATACCAGTCTGAGGTATTGCAGCTTCTATCCTATAATATTGTATTGACACTCCAGGTTACCTGTGTCTCACCTTGGAGCTACTTATGTTCCCCCAGTGTCCCCAGATGGGCACTACTGCCACTGAAGTTGGTGTCAGAGGTAGTGGATGTACCTCTTGAGGGCAGTGGGAGTGGCCTTGGCTGGGCTCCTGAGGCAGCCCCTGAGGGCTGTTTTGCCCCTCTCTTGCATTCCTACTGGTGAACAGGAACTCTGGAGTGGAACTGGAGGCAGGTCCAGGTCTCACTTAGTCAGGGTCACAAGCAGGAGAGTCTGTGTGCGACCCTTACAGTGAGTGTGAGCTCCCCTGGGCTGGAAGCTAGCAGGCTCTGGTCTGCCTTGGGCACCCCTGGCATTCCCTAAGAGCAATTTTGGGCCTTCTGTCTCACCTGACCACAGGAATTCTGGAGCGGAACTGAGGTGGGCCCAAAGCGCACTTGGGTGGGGCTTCTTCACACTGGGATCTCTACAGGCCACTCTTACCCTGGGTATGCCTTCCTCAGTGGCTAGTGGCTAGCAGCCCCTGGTCCTGGTGTCCATTGCCTGGTGTCCATTGCCTGGACACCCATGGAGTTTCCTGAGGGCAGATCTGGGCCCTGTGTGTCTCCTGCTGGTCCACTGAAACTCTGGAGCAGAACTGAGGCAGGCCCAGGCTGCCCTTGGGCAGGGCTGCCTCCACTGGGGTCTCTGCAGCAACTCTTACTCTGAATTTGGGCTCCCCAGTGGCTGGCGGCTAGCAGTCCCTGGTCTCCCATTGGCTGGACACCCGTGGAGTTTCCTGAGGGTGGATCTGAGCCCTCTGTAACTCCTGCCTGTCCACAGGAACTCTGGAGTGGAACTGGGGTGGACCCAGGCCACCCTTGGGCAGGGTTGGCTTGTTCTGGTGTCTCTGGAGTGACTTTTGCCCTGAATTTTGGCTCCCCAATGGCTAGAGGTCCCTGGTCTCCCTTTGGCTGGACAACCGTGGAGGTTCCTGAGGGTGGATCAAGCAAAATATTTTCTTTAGAGACAGGATCTTGCTAAATTTCTGAGGTTCGCTTTGAACTCTGATCGGCCGGCCTCAGCCTCCTGAGCTGCTGGGATTACAGGCAAGCACCACCATACCTTGTGAAAGAATATATTTTGTAAAAACACATTTTGATACATTGTAGTTTATATTTTTATTTCAAACACAATTTTTTATTTTTTTATATCTTACTCCTCTCTTTGTGCTGGAAATTCATAAAAACTTTGCATTGGTTTGATTATACATCTCCCTTGGTTGGGGAAAATATTTATTTTTCACTCCTGCTATATTTATATCTACTTTTTAACTGTCATTACCTACTTAGACAATGGATTGTCTTTTGCTCTTGGTATTATTTTTTATTTTTTGGTACTAGGAATTGAAACCAGGGGCACTAAACCACTGAGCCACCCCCCAAACATTTTTTTATTTTATTACGGACAGGATCTTGCTGAGTTGCTTAGGGCCTCACTAAGTTGCTGAGGCTGGCCTTGAACTCGCAACTCTCCTGCCTCAGCCTCATGAGCCATGGGGATTATAGGTGTGCGCCACCAAGATGGCCTGTATTAGTTCTTATTCTAAAACGTCTATAAATCCAGATTCTGGAAATTATGTATAATGTCAGGTACTTTGGCTTTGCATGTTGTTTCTTTGGAGAAATTGCCAGTTAAGATGGTGTTTTTCTACAGTTGTTTAATTCAGCTTTTTTGTCGCTATGACCAAAAGAACTGACAAGAACAATAAGAGGTAAAAGAATTTATTTGACTTGCACATTCAGACGTCTCAGTCCATAGATAGCCAACTCCACAGCTGGGCCTGAGGTGAGGCAGAACATCATGATGGAGGAAGCAGAAAGCTCTGTTCACCCAAGCTAAAGTACAAACCCCTAAAGCATTCTGCTAATGACCTACTTCTTTGAGCCACACCCTCCCCCCCGCCTACAGCTATCACCTAATTAATCTGTATCAATAGATTAATGCCCTGTATTATGGTTTGAATGTATGTTGTCCCTCAAAAGCTCACGGTGAGACAAAGCAAGAAGGCTCAGGGAAGAAATGATTGGGCTACAAGAGCCTTAACCTAATTGTTGAATTAATAGCCTGATGGGATTCATTGAGTGGTAACTTAAGGCAGATGAGGTATGGCTGGAGGAAGTGGGGCATTGGGCGCATGGCTTTCGAGGTATATATTTGTATCTGGTAAGTGGACTCACTCTCTGCTTTCTGATCATCATGTAAGCTGCTTCCTTCTTCCACGTTGTTCTGCCTTACCTTGAGCCCAGAGGAATGGAGCCTGCCATCTATGGATTAGGACTTTTGAAACTGTGAGCCCTCAAATAAACGTCTTCTCCTCTACAGTTGTTCTGGTTGGGTCTTTTAGTCACAACAGCAAAAAAGCTGACTAAAACACCCTGATTAGTTAAGAAACTCATAATCCAATCATTTCATCTCTAAACTGCCTTGCACTATCTCACACAGGAATTTTGGGGGACGCTTCATATTTAAGGCATAACAACAGTCGAAAAAACATTTCACAGCATCTTCACATATAAGAACAAATATTATGGCCTCATGTTAAGGATTCAGAAGATTTTATATGGAGGCAGGGCAAGATGGCGGCTTAGATGGACGCAGTGGTCAGTCTCGCCAAAACCGAAGATTGAAAGTGCGGTAATACCATCTTCCAGCCAGCTTTTAGGCATCACCCTATAGCTACCCCCACAGGAAATTTCATGTGCGTGTGTAAGAGGGCCACCAGACAACAGCCATTGCTAGAGTGACTTCAGCAGCAGTGGCAGACAGCAGCTGTGGGCGGCTCAGAGCTCCAGCACAGGGCTCACCCCGGGTGGGGACTGCTTCTACACAAGATACCTAGCTCCAGCGCCCACTCAACCACACAGGGCCCACAGTAGTGGCTCTTGTGGGCCCAGGGCCCCAGCCGCTAGCCACTGGGAAGCACAAATTCAGGGTAAGAGACACTCCAGAGATGCCAGCAGAGACAACTCAGCCCAAGGGCGGTCTGGGCCCGCCCCAGTTCTGCCTCAGAGTTCCTGAGGGCCGACAGGAGCTACAGAAGGTGCAGATCTGCCCAAAAGAACCAACAGACCAGGGACTGCTACCTCAAGCCTCTGGGGAGCCCAGTCTCAGGGGGCATTGGGACAGTAACTCAGTACAAACTTTGGCAGCAATGCAGCCTTGAATCAAAGTCTTCACCAGCAGCCCAGGTGTCACCCTATTGTGAAACCCACACCCAGACCACCAGCAGAGAACGTCCAGCAAGCAATGACCAACGCCACCTACTGGAGGTGAAAGGAACCATACCTGTTTATTCACAGTGAGACTTTTTTTATTTTATTGTTTTATATTTTCTTCTATTTTTACTTTTTATTTTATCCTTTATCTTTTTCTCCTAATATTTCTATTGTTTAATCTTTTTGTTTTATTTCTCTGCTCTTTCCTTTCTTTCTCTTTCCTTTCCTCTTTTCTCTCTCACTCTTTTCCTACCCTCTAATCCCCAACAGTTGTGAAACCAAATAATTGTTATACAGTGGGATATAGTAGATTGGGATTTCTGAACTGAATACTAGAGTGGTACTAGACAATCTTGTATCTCCCACTTGCATATTTGTATTTTTCTTGCTATCATCTCTCCTCGCTGAACCCTTCTTTTCTCCTTCCTTACCAGTCTTCCCCAACTCACTGTCGCTCTTGCTAGTAATAACCAACTTCTCTTGGATCCCTTTTTCATGCTTTCTAAAATCTAATAACCATATCCTCACTTCCTACCACCCCAATATTCTATCCTATACCCCACCCTCCAGTGTCCCTAGCCCACCAATAGGAACTATAGACCCTTGTGCAAACTTATTGGTTACACAATAGATTGTAAAAAAACTCAAAATTGGTGTATATCATGACTAAACCATAAATGTATTTGGGAGCTATTAGGAGCTACTTGGTCTGAAACTATATATTGCTTGTGTTGTGATCAACCAATATTGGTCTCCCCTTTAAATGAGAGGTATTGAAACTCTGCAGGGAAACTATGCACATATAGGAGTAAAAACTGTAACAACTTGGATCAATAGAGCTAGAAGGACAGACACACAAACATCATGAAAAAACAAGGGAAGAAAGTGACTCAAACAAACGAAGATTCTTCAATATTAGAATCCATGGTTAGTACAGCAGAAAAAAATGACAGAACATGAATTCAGGATGTACATAATTAGAATGTTCTGTGATTTAAAGAACGATATAAGAGAGCAAGCCCAGTCAGCAAAGGATCATTTAGATAAAGAGATACACAGGCAAATACAGGAAGTAAAAGATCACTTTGATAAAGAGATACATAGGCAAATAAGGAAGTAAAAGGTCACTTCAACAAGGAGATAGAGATTCTGAAAAGGAACCAAACAGAAATCATTGAAATGAAAGAAACAATAAACCTAATCAAAAACTCAATAGAAAGCATCACCAACAGATTAGACCACTTGGAAGACAGAACCTCAGACAATGAAGATAAAATATTCAGCCTTGAGAATAGAGTTGACCACACAGTGAAGATGGTAAGAAACCATGATCAAAACATCCAAGATCTATGGGATCACATTAATAAAACAAACTTAAGAACTTTTGGGATAGAGGAAGGCATAGAATTCCAAATCAAAGGAATGAACAATCTATTCAATGAAATAATATCAGAAAACTTTCCAAATATGAAGAATGAATTGGATAATCAAATTCAAGAGGCTTACAGGACACCAAATGTTCAAAATCACAACAGACCTACACCAAGGCACATCATAATGAAAATGCCTCACATTCAGAATAAGGAGAGAATCTTAAAAGCCACAAGAGAAAGGAATCAGATTACATATAGGAGAAAGCCAATTAGGATCACTGCAGACTTCTCAACCCAGACCCTGAGAGCAAGAAGATCATGGCAAAGCATTTACCAAGCACTAAAAGACAGTGGATGCCAACAAAGAATCTTACATCCAGAAAAATTAAGTTTTAGATTTGATGATGAAATAAAAACCTTCCAAGATAAACAAAAATTCAAAGAATTCATAGCAAGAAAGCCAGCACTACAGAACATTGTTGGTAAAATATCCATGAGGAGGAAATGATAACAACAATGAAAACCTTCAGAGGGAGAAGCTACACTAAAGGCCAATCAAAGGAGAAACCCAGTCAAGTAAAAAACTAAGAATAAACCAAAATGTCTGGAAATACAAACCATGTCTCCATAATAACATTGAATGTCAATGGCCTAAACTCAGCAATTAAAAGACACAGACTGGCAGATTGGATTTTAAAGAAAAGACCCAACAATATGCTGCCTCCAAGAGACTCATATCATAGAAAGAGATACTCACAGATTGAAGGTGAAAGGATGGAAAAAAGTTTATCACTCACATGGACTGCGTAAACAAGCAGGAGTTTCCATCTCGTTTTAGATAAAGTAGACTTCAAACCAAAATTAGTGAGAAGGGATAAAGAAGGTCATTTCATACTGCTTAAGGGAATCATACATCAACAGGACATAACAATCTTAAATATCTATGCCCCAAACAATGGGGCAGCCATATTCATCAGACAAACCCTTCTCATATTCAAAAACCAAATAGATCCCAATACAATATTATTGGGTGATTTTAACACAACTGTCTCACCACTGGATAGATCTTCCAACAAAAACTAAACAAGGAATCTACAAGACTTAATAGAACAATCAATAATCTAGACTTAACAGATATATATAAAATATTCCATCCTTCAACAAGCAAATACACGTTTTTCTCAGCAGCACATGGATCCTTCTCCAAAATAGATCATATGCTATGCCACAAAGCAAGTCTTAGTAAATACAAAAAAATAGAGATACTACCCTGCATTCTATCTGATCAAAATGGACTGAAACTAGAAATTAATTACAGCTTAAAAAAAAGAAGCCAGTATAACACCTGGAGACTCAATAATTTGCTATTGAACAATGCATGGGTAACCAAAGACATCAGGGAAGAGATTAAAAAATTCTTGGAGGTAAATGAGAACTCTGATACAACATACCAAAATGTCTGGGACACTATGAAGGCAGTGCTGAGAGGAAAGTTCATTGCATTAAGCTCATATATACAAAGAGCTAAAAATCAACAAATGAATGATTTGACACTACAACTCAAAGCCCTAGAAAAAGAAGAACAAACTAACACCAAAAGAAGTAGAATACAGGAAATGATTAGAATTAGAGCTGAAATCAATGAAATTGAAACTCAAGAAACAATCCAAACAATTGATTAAACAAAAAGCTGGTTCATTGAAAAAATAAACAAAATTGACAAGCCCTTAGCCACCCTAACAAAAAGAAGGAGAGAGAAAAGCCAAATTACCAAAATTTGTGATGAAAAAGGAAACATCACAACACACCCTGCTGAAATACAGAGGATAATCAGAAACTATTTTGAAACTTATATTCTAGTAAGATGAAAAACTCTGAAGACACCAACAAATTCCTAGACACATATGACCTAACTAAACTGAACCAGGAGGTCATTCATGACTTAAACAGGTCAATTACATGCAAGGAAATAGAAGAGGCCATCAAGAGCCTTCCAACCAAGAAAAGCCCTGGATCAGATGGATTCTCAGCCAAGTTCTACAATACCTACAAAGAAGAACTAACTCCAATATTCCTCAAATTATTCCACAAAATAGAAAGAGAAGGAACCCTGCCAAACTCATTCTATGAGGCTAATATCACCTTGATTCCAAAACCAAACAGACACATCAAAAAAGGAAAATTTTAGACCGATATCCCTGATGAATATAGATGCAAAATTTCTCAATAAAATTTTGGCAAATCACATACAAAAGCATATAAAAAACATAATGCACCATGATCAAGTGGGGTTTATTTCAGGGATGCAAGGTTGGTTCAACATACAGAAATCAATACACGTAATCCATCACATCAATAGACTTGAAGATCAGAATCACATGATTCTATCAATTTATGCAGAGAAAGCATTCAACAAAATATAGCACCCTTTCATGTTCAAAACACTAGAGAAACTAGGGATAGTAGGAACATACCTCAACATTGTTAAAGCAATATATGCTAAGCCCAAGGCCAACATCATCCTAAATGGAGAAAAATTGGAAGCATTCCCTCTAAAAATGGGAACAAGACAGGGATGCCCTCTCTCACCACTCCTATTCAATATAGTCCTTGAAACTCTAGCCAGAGCAATCAGACAGACGAAGGAAATTAAAGGGATACAAATAGGGAAAGAAGAACTCAAAATATCATTATTTGCAGACGACATGATTCTATACTTAGAGGATCCAAAAAGTTCCACCAGAAAACTTTTAGATCTGATAAATGAATTCAGCAAAGTTGCAGGATATACAATAAGTATCCATAAATCAAATGAACTTCTATACATCAGCAATGAGTCCTCTGAAAGAGAAATAAGGAAAACTACTCCATTCGCAATAGCCTCCAAAAAAATAAAATACTTGGGAATCAATCTAACAAGAGTGGTGAATGACCTCTACAGCAAAATTTACAAGACACTAAAGAAAGAAATTGAAGAAAATCTTAGAAGATGGAAAGACCTCCCATGTTCCTGGATAGGCAGAATCAATATTATTAAAATGGCCATACTACCCAAAGCACTACACAGATTCAATGCAATCCCAATTAAAATCCCAGAGTTCTTTCTTATAGAAATAGAAAAGTCAATCATGAAATTTATTTGGAAAAATAAGAGACTGAGAATAGCCAAAGCCATCCTGAGCAAGAAGAGTGACAGAGGAGGCATCACAATAACAGACCTTAAACTTTACTACAAAGCAATAGTAACAAAAACGGCATGGTACTGACACCAAAATAGACATGTAGAACAATGGTACAGAATAGAAGACACAGAGAGTAATGCACATAAATACAGCTATCTCATACTAGACAAAGGTGCCAAAAGCATTCATTGGAGAAAGGATACCCTTTTCAACAAATGGTGCTGGGAAAACTGGAAATCCATTTGCAGTAAAATGAAACTTAACCCCTATCTCTCACCATGCACAAAACTCGACTCAAAGTGGGTCAAAGACCTAGGAATTAGACCAGAGACCCTGTGTCTAATGGAGGAGAAAGTAGGCCCAAATGTTCATCACGTTGGATTAGGCCCCGAATTCCTTAACAAGACTCCTATAGCACAAGAAATAAAAGCAAGACTCAATAAATGGGATGGACTTAAACTAAAAAGCTTCTTCTCAGCAAAAGATACTATCAATGAGGTGAACAGAGAGCCTACATTCTGGGAGCAAATTTTTGCCACACGCACATCAGATAGAGCACTGATCTCCAGGATATATAAAGAGCTCAAAAAACTTAACACCAAAAAAACAAACAATCCAATCAATAAATGTGCTAAAGAGCTGAATAGAAACCTATCAGAAGAAGATATACAATCAATAAATGTATATATGAAGAAATGTTCATCATCTCTAGCCATTAGAGAAATGCAAGTCAGAACTATGCTCAGATTTCATCTCACACCTGTCAGAATGGCAGCTATCCATAATACCAGCAACAATAAGTGCTGGCAAGGATGCGGTGAGAAAGGTACACTCAAACATTGCTGGTGGGATTGCAAATTGGTGCAACCAATCTGGAAAGCAGTATGGAGATTTCTTAAAAAACTTGGAATGGAACCACCATTTGATCCAGCTATCCTACTCCTTGGCCTATACCCAAACGATTTAAAAACAGCATACTACAGTAAAGCAGTCACTTCAATGTTTATAGCAGCACAATTCACAATTGCAAAACTGTGGAAGCAACCCAGATGACCTTCAATAGATGAATGGATAAAGAAACTGTTGTACATCTACACAATGGAATATTATTCAGCAATAAAAGAGAATAAAATTATGGCATTTGCAAGCAAGTGGATGGAAGTGGAGAATATTATGCTAAGTGAAGTAAGCCAATCCCAAAAAACCAAATGCCAAATGTTCTCTCTGATTAGTGGATGATGATACTTAAGGGGGGTGGGAATGGGGAACATAGGAGAAATGGAGGAACTGTGGATGCGGTAGGGGGGAGGTGGGAGGAAGGAAAGGGAAATGGGTATAGTAACGATGGTTGGTTGAGATTGTCATCACTACCCTTGGTGCATGTATGAGTATACAAATGGTGTGACTCTGTCTGGTTTGCAACCAGAGAAATGGAAAAATTGAGTTCTATATAGGTACCATGACTTGAAACACATTTAAATAAAATAATTAAATTAAAAAAATGAAGATTTTATATAATTCAATATGTAGTTAAGTGTACATTTCTCATTAGTAGGTTTTATGCTAAATGTGCAAAGTAATTTTACTAATTTAGGATAAACCTGTATGATTTATTATAGCTGAAGTTCAGATATGTCAATCAATTATTTATTTTACTTTCTTTTTAATTAAAACCACAGAGAAAATATCAAGGTATAATCATAGGTTATTTCCAGCCACTAGTAGAAGCCCCAATTATGGAGTTATATAGAATGGGTGCTGAATTTCATGGAAGGGTTTTTCTGCATCTACCAAAATAGTATGATTTTTGACTTTGATTCTATTTGTATTATGAATTATGTTCACTTATTTGTAAATATTCAACCAAACTTGTATCCCTGGAATAAAACCAAATGATCATGGTGTACAGTGTTTGTAATTTGTTGTTGAATCCAGATTGCTAATATTTTATTACATATTTTGTAACTTTGTTCATCAAGGATATTTGTCTATAGATTTCTTACATTTCTGTGTCCTTATATAGCTTTGGTAACAGAGAGAAAACTAGTTTCATCAGATGAATTTGGTTGTGTTCCCTCTCTATTTATTCCTAGAAAATTTTGAGCAGCATTGTTGTTAGTTCCTTAAAGGTCTAGAAGAATCCTATTGAGTCCTGGGCTTTTCTTTGTTGGAAGGCTTCTTACTAGTGCTTCAATCTCATTTCTTGTTACTGGTCTGTTGAGGTTTGCTATATTCTCTTGGTTCAATTTGCTTAGGTTGTATGTGCCTAGAAATTTGCCCATTTCATCTAAAGTTTTCAATTTACTGGAATATATATTTTTAGAATAATATCTAATGATCCTTTGGATTTTGGAACTTACTGTGGTGATACTTCCTGTATCATACATTTTTTTTTTTTTTGCATTTACCAGTAAATCTGTTTTTTTCTCTTGAGACTTTAAAAATTCTATTCTTGTTCTGTATGTTAAGTATTTTCATTATAATGCATCATTTCATTATAATTTCTGATTCTGTTTATTTTGGGTTCTACATATTTCTTATATATGGGTATCCATTTCATTTCCCAGATTTGGAAAATTTTCTGTTTCTGCATTACTGAAAATATGAATGCTTTTGGCCTGTATTTCAATTCCTTCTTCATTTCTAATCATTTTAAATGTGGCCTTGTAATGTTGTCCCAAAATTCTTGTGTATTTTTTACTTTATTTCTGCCTAAGTTTTCAATCTCATATACCCTGTCTTCAAGGTCTAACATGCCTTTGTCTATGTTATCTAGTTTACTGGCAAGATTGTTCAATTGAAATTTTTTATTTAATTTATTGTGTAATGCAATTCCTGTATTTGCTTGGATTGTTCTCAGAATCTATCTCTTTAATGAAATGCTCCTTCACATCTTATATTTTCTATGTTAGTTCATTCCCTAGATCTTTCAGTTCATTGATCATTTTAATAGTCAACATTTTGTATTCTCTCTCTGGGATTTCATCCACATCATTATCTGTTGATTCAGTTATTGAGCAGTAGTTTTTGGAGGTTTCTTATTGGCCTGTTTCCTCGTTTTAACTGAAGGAAGATATTTCATATCTGTCTAGTTTGATTCCTCTTCCTCTTTCATGTGGGAGTTCTGTGGTGAGTATTATCTCTTTAAAATAGGTTTTTGGCTGGACATATATTTTAGCTTCAACATATTAAATCAGCATAATCAAAGTGTTAATTTTAACCCTAAATACCTCTTTGAAAGGAATGAATGCCTACATAACAATGGTAATTTAAGAGCAAAATGCATGGTGCATACCTGTAATTCTAGTGGCTCTGGAGGCTGAGCTGGGGAGATCATGAGTTCAAGGTCTCAGCAATTTATTGAGCCTTGAACAACTCAGTGAGACCCTGTCACTAAATAAAATACAAAAAAGGGCTGGAGGTGTTGCTCAATGGTTAAGCTGCCATGAGTTCAATCCCTGGTACAAAACAAAACAAAACAAAACAAAACAAAAAAACAAAAAACAATACCAGAACAAAATAAAAAACAAAAACAAAACAAAAAAATCACATATCAACATATAAATGCTATTACTAATGATCTCTACAACTTTATTAATTGGTGAATATAACTAGGCTGAAATGATTGAGCATTGGTGAAGTTATTCTAAATTGAATTAGAAGATGGGAGACAAGGAAAGAAAATAGGAAAGCAAAAAGAAAAGTAAAAGGGTAGGGAGAGAAGGAAGACAGTTAAAATTGGGAGAATAAAATGGATATAGAAGCAAAGTTGGGAATAGAGATAAAAAAGAAGAAAAGAGGTGTGGAGAGATTATCTAATTAGTTGACAAGAGATGTAGAATTAGAACACAGAAAAAAACAAAAACTGTCAGAAGATACTAGGAATCAGTTAATATTAAATAATTAGTTCAATACCTACCATGTAGACATTTGAACTTATTTTTACTAAGGTTATTGAAATAGAGGACTTTTAGTTTTAGAAACTCCCAACGGTGAGGAAGTTTCTATGATGCCTATATCATGCTATTTTGAATGCATGCATCATGCTATTTTGCTTTCATCTCTGACCAAACTGGCCAAACATTTAGTATGTTTGCTGACTTCAGCCTCCTTTTTTGCCTGGCTACCTCTGCTGGTTGGGGGGTTGTTAATGTATTTGGGTTGAGAGGGAAGATCTGGCAGGACTGATGACCAGTTCCTTCACTTGCATCATGGTGCTTCTTCTGAGAGTCCTCATTTATGTGCAGCAGAGTAGTGTGTGAGACATGCAAATCTATTCTCCAGCCCCTTCTGAGCATGGGAGAAGTGGCACTGCCTGATACTGATCTGTCCCACTTTCACCTATCAGCCAAGCTCCTTATCCTAGAGATCACACTTGCAATTTCAAATGAAAGTGTTCTTTATTCTTTTATGCTCTACAGATTGACTTACTAATCACTCTGAGTTTCACTCTAGAAGAATCCCACTCTTAATTTTTGTAAAACCTAAGTGGCTGTTTGGTCTTGGGTATTTAAGAATTACATATAAAACTGTAATGGCAATAAATAAATAACAAAATCTGAAAAACAGTGGTAAGAGGCAGGGATTTCTGGTCAGTTGAGAAGGGAAGTCCAAACAAATTGCTTGCCTGTTCTAGTAACTTCTGAGATCGCTGGATCTCTCTTCAGAGAACTACAGGACTTTCCTCCAGGTAAACTCAGCTTGGCTTTTCAGAGCTCATTTTCTTCTCAGAGTGTGGATATGTTGGTGAGCATCTATTTTTCTTAAACTTGGTGGGAGAATGTCTTTTTACTCCTTGGAGGGGATCTTCTCTTCCTACTTGGTGCCATTGCACACTCAGCACTGTGGCCATCTGTTACCTTTTAAATTGTTTTTACATTTAGTAATCAATACTTTTGGTTTACTTTTGTATGTTAGCTTACTGTGTTACCAGCCAGCTTTTTCCCACCATCTTTCTATCTTGTTTTTCACTGGGGAACTGCTGTTTTAACTCATTTTCAGAGAGCTGCTACAGCACTGTGAGTTTCTGTCATCCACCAAAAATGTGTTGTAGCTATGTAATTTAAAAATATTATTAAATTTTTCTATATTACTTGGAATTGAGATAGGAAGAATACCTATAAAATTATAAACAGAATAGGCAAATATATTTCTACATATTGGTGTTTTAGTAGCATCAAGCTTCCAGTTGAATGGTAAAAGTATGCTGAGATTTTAAAATGTTAACTATGGGTTTTATGAATTCTGTTTCAAATATGCGAAGTAGTACTTTGATTTAACTTTTGTAAATTTGCCTCTTCTTTATTCACTTAGAAGAGTTCATCACTCATACAATTTGTGTGTTTTAGACTTTTACCACATAGCTCTTTCAGATGAGCCATAACAGGTGGCAAAACATTTACATCATGTGTATTTAGGTTGCCAGTGATGGCAAATGCAAAGAGTCAGATCCAGACATATAAAAATATTGTTTTCCTAGACACTCTTCCTGTAATAAGGCACATCTCCTCCTGGAATAAATCCATAGATATTTAAAAGTTTAATAAATATCTAACCAAACTTATTTCCTGTTTTATATCCTAAAGCACTTCTTCAGTGTTGTATCTTACTAAATTTATATAACTACCATCTTTCTAGATGCCCAAGTTAGAATTCTGAATATAAATTGCCTTCTCTCTCTCTTTCCCTGCCCTCACACTCACACTGATTATAGATAGTTCATTTTAAGTTCATCTTTTTGATTCCATCTTTGGTTCTACAATATTGAAGATGACTTTTTATTATTGGAGATCTGAATGGTTCATCTTCTGTCAGAATAGATTTAAGTTTCCTTCTGACGTTTTTTAGGGAGAGTAGTATATAGTCTTTTGTTGTTGTTGTTGTTGTTTTAGTTGTACATGACAGTAGAGTATATTTTGACATATTTATACAAATATGGAGTACATCTTATTCTAATTAGGATTCCAGTCTTTTTGTTGTTCATGATGTGGTGATTCACTGTGGTATATTCAAATATGTACATAAGAAAGATGTATCAGAATCATTCTACTGACATTCTAATTCCTGTTCCCCCTCCCTTCCCTTCATTCCTCTTTGTCTAATTTCTGAAACTTCTGACCTCCTCCATTTGTGTGTTAGCATACACATATCTAGAACATTTGATCTTTGATTTGAACATTTGATCTTTGGATTTGGGGAATTGGCTTATTTCATTAAGCATACTAGTCAGCAGATTCATCTATTTACTTTCAAAAGTCATAAAGTCATACACCTGCCGGCCATCTTAATGTAGCAGAAAATAATGGCAGCTGTCTTGGCTCTCCATAGGCTACCGGAGCCTACAGTGTCTTTCTTACATGAGAATTTACTGTAGTTCACCCACTGGATCATTTCAACCATGACCTTGATCATTGATTTCTCCATTTCAAGACATTCACGGTGCCACCTGAAATGAGGATTTTCTTAGTCCCCCTCTCTAATTTGCCTGCAGTGGATCCACATTGGCAACTGCTTATGATGAATTTTTCTTTCTTTTATTTATTTATTTTGTTCTGTCCAAAATACTGAGTCCCTAGGCCATTCTGAGAGTCCAGTATTAAATCCTAGTGATAATTTTCTTTTCACCCACCTCATGGAGAAGCTGTGTGCTTTCTTGGTCTCATGCCATGGAGCAGTTTGGGAAGTAACCTGTCTCCTCCCCCATTTGGCCTCATTCTGCAGTATATAATCTTAATCCACTTAAAATAAGGTGATTCAAAACTTTTTAGTTTATTCAGAGACTAGTGTATTTCAGATTCTTATTTTTCCTTGTAAATTCTTGAGTCTCTCATCATTGAAAGTAGAACTCTAATTTTTCATCCATTATTCTGTTGTGCTAAGTTTCATATCCTGTCAATTATTTCATTCAGCTCAGTCCTTCTGTTGCAAAAAGTTCAGTCCTTGTCCCTGATGCCAATCCAATAATGAGGACATAATTTTGAGAAAAAGGAAAAAAGTTTATTGCTTTGCTAGCAAAGGAAAAACACAGACTCCGGCCCCAAAAGCTGTGATTCTGCCCATCAGCAAGAACAGGGGGCTTTTAAAGAGGTGATTTAAAGACTATATTCCAAGTGTTCTGTGTTTGAAGTTGTAATTCACTTGTTAATTTGGGAGATTGTCATTTCTGTGATCTTCTGGTACCATCCCCAAAGTCTGGATTACTTTATTCCTATGGTGGGTATGTACTCAAGGACAGATAACTTCACTTACCCTGGAGAAGAAAGGTAATCATGTTTCCCCTGAGATTAGGGAGGGGGAGAGATTAGAGAGAAGCAAGGAGAGAGGAAGAGAAAGAAACAAGTCTATTTTAAAAATAAATTGCAGTGGCAGAGCGGCAAGGGTTATATTCAAAGCATAAAGTAGACCATTGTTATACTTCAGCTTCTGAATTTATGCTTGGTGTCACTTATGGTTTGATAAAGATGAGTTACTACATGTCATGATCATTTATATTCACTTTTCTTTAATGCAAGAATCTTGGCTTACAAAGATTAACCTACATTAATTGTCTTTTAATATCCACAAATGTAAGTGCTTTTAAAATATTTTTGAGATAAAACATATAAAATTAATCTGTTTTAGAATGAACAATTTAGTGGCATTTTTCTACATTCACAAGGTTGTAAAATACCTATCCCTATCCAATTCCAAAATATTTTACCATCCCAAAAGAAAACATTTATCCATTAGGCAATTATTCTTTATTCACACTGCACTTACCCCATGATCCATGGAAAATATCTTCCTGGATTATGTGTTTATGAATCTACATGAATTAACATGAAATTCTGAATATTTCATATGAATGGAATCATACAATATTTGACTTTGTGTTTGTATTCATTCATTTAATATAATACTTTCAAGATTTATTTATGTTGTATTGTATCAGAATATCATTTATTTTTATGAAAAAATTCCATTGTATGCACAAAATGCATTTTGGGTATTTACTTAATCTGTTGATAAGCATTTGGACTGTTTTCACTTTTTGGTTATTGTGAACATATGCCATTGTAAACATATGTATCTGTGATGGTAAATTTGTATGTTAATTTGACTAGATTGAAAGTGCTAAGAGAATTGGTGTGGAATATTTCTTGGTGTGTCTAAGAGTCTTTTCAGAGAAGACAAACTTGTGGGCCAGAAAATTAAGTGGGGAAGATCTACCTTAAATGTGGACTAGTACCATCCAGTAGGCTGGGAAACTAGATGAAATAGGATGAAAAATATAGGATCAGAAAGCAGATAAAGGAGAACACTCTTATTCTCTCCTTTGCTCTTACTGAGTTGGCATGTTTACCCTTGGACATCAGACCTCAAGAGTTGGTTGGTTTGTTTCTTTTCATTTTTTCTTTCTTTTCATTCTGCTTTTTACTTTCTTTTTGTGGTTGTGGGACTTGAATCAGTGGCTCTCCAAGGTGAGATACTCTTGGACTTTGGCCTTGGACTGAGAACTACATCACTGGGTTCCTGTTATGAAATGTCCTGCCTTGGCTCTCCAGCTTGCAGATGGTCATAATGGAGATTTTCAGCCTTTGTGATGATGCAAGAAAATCTAATAAATCCCCTCTTCTATTGCTTCTGTTTCTCTGGAGAATCCAAATATTTGTTAACTCTTCAATTCTTTTGGGTATATACCTACAAGAGAAATTACCTGATTGTGTGGTAACCTGCATTTCATTTTTTTGTAAAACCCCCAAATTATTTTCCACAGTAGCTGAGCCAATTTACATCACTAGGAGTAATATCTGAATTCCAATTTACCCATGTCCCTAACATTTTCCTAAATACTTTGGGAAAAACAGGAGTGATATAGCTGGGTTATAAGGTGGTTCCATTCCTAGTCTTTTGAGAGACCTCTACACTGATTTGCTTAGCAGTAGTACTAATTTACAATCCCACCAATAATATATGTGTTCCCTTTTCCCCACATTCTCACCAGAATTTGTTGTAATTTGTATTTTTGATTATGACTATTCTTACTAGAGTGAGATACTGCCTCAGTATTGTTTTGATTGCTAAAGATGTTGGACAGTTTTTCATATAGTTGTTGGCCTTTTAAATTTCTTTTGAGAAATTACTATTTCATTCATTTGCTTATTCATTGATTGGGTTGCCAGGGTGTTTTGTTTTGTTTTGTTTTTTATTTTGGCATTTTCTTTCTTTCTTTAAGTAACTGGAAAAGATAATCTTCCATTATGATAGCTCTTCCTACACACTCTTAATTGATTCCTTTGCTGTGCAGGGCTTTTTAATTTAATGCAATTTCCATTTATTGTTTCTTGTTATTACTTCTTGAGCTTTAATATTTATTATCATTGCATCTTCTTGTTGGATTTGCTCCCTTACCAGTACGAAGTGGTCTTCTTTGTTTCTTCTGATTTATTTTTGCTTGAAACCTGCTTTGTAAAATATGATAGTAGATAGACCTACTTGCTTTTAGATATTTTCATAAAATATAATTTTCTATCCTTGTGTATTCAGCTTTTGAGTTATGTCTCTCACAAGCATCATATAGTTGAGTCTTACTTTTTAATCCAATCCAACAGTCTTTGTCTTGGAGAATTGAGACCATTGTTATTTTAGATTGATGCTTATTATTATTTAGAGTGATGTTTATTATTTCTTGCCATTTTGATTAATAATAATAATTAAATAAAAAATATAATTATAATAATAAATTATAATTATACTTAAAAGTAAATGAGGATATGTTGGCATTTACTAAGCCTCTTATAATAAAAATAATAATTATTTCTTGCCATTTTATTAATAATGTATAATTTTCTTATAATTCTCAGTTGCTTAACTACTCTTCTGATGAGATTCATCCTTTCCTAATTTCTTCTCTTTGCTACTGTTTTTCATAAGTAGGGCTTGTTAAGTATTTTCTGCACTGATGGCTTAATAGCCATGAATTATTTTAGTTTGTAATATGTTGTTTGTTTTTAATACATTATTTCAGAGCTTGAAACCCATCCACACCATTCCAAGCCCTCTTGGATTTTAGGGTTTCTACTAATAAATCTAATGTTAGCTTGACTTATCTTCTAATGTGACCTTACATTTCTCTTTAGAGGCTTTTAGAATTCTGTCCTTCTGTATGTTAGGCATTTTAATTATAATGTATCATGGATCTTTTTTAATCTTTTCTGTCTGTAACTACAAATGTATCCTGTAGCTGAATGTATAAATTAGTCCCTAGATCTGAAAAAAAGAATCTGTTGTCATTTCACTGAATAAGTTATCAATGATATTACTCTATCTCTATTCCTTCCTTGATGGCCATAAGTATTAACTTTTCTTGATGTGTTAACATTGTCCCAGAGTTCTTGTTTATTCTGATCATGGTTTCTTGTTTATTTTCTTTATTGCTGTCTCAGTTTTCATGTTCATATAACTTTTCTTCAAGGCCTAAAATTCTGTCTTCTCCATGGTGTATCTATTAGCAATATTTTCAACTGATTTTTAAATTTGATTCATTGAGATATTTCATTTTCAATATTTTCATCTGATTGTTTTTCAGAATTTTTTAATTGAAATGTTCTTTTATATTTTGCATTTTCTTCCTTAGTTTATTCCTTAGATATTCTTTTATTTCATTGATCATTTTCACAATCAAATTTCTTTTCTTTCTTTCTTTCTTTCTTTCTTTCTTTCTTTCTTTCTTTCTTTCTTTCTTTCTTTCTTTTGTTAATCTTTCATTTCCTCCACTTGGATATCTATAAAGTCAGTTAATGGAGTGTTGTGAACTTTGGGGAATATCTTATTCCCTTGTTTTGTCATTATACCTGTATTTCTGTTGATTTTTCCACATCTGCTAGGATGATTATTCTCTTATGTTATACAAGGGACTTTTAGTGAGCTGCTTTCTTTTTACTAAGTGCCATGGGTTGGGTGTATTTCTAATTGTCAATACTCCCACTCAACATGATAGCACTGTTTAGTCTCCAGTACCACTTTGACAGGAGATATTAATTACCAGTGAGACCGTTTCAGAGCAAAACCATATATTAATAAACCTTTAAAAGTCTTATTGAAATCTTCTTCACAAATCTACAAATTCAAGTAGAAAATAGGAATAAAGTTCTTGCATAGGCTGAGAAAGTAGGTATTAAAGAAAACCAAATAACTATTAAATTATATAGGACATGCAATGGTGAAAAAAAGGAAAAAGAATAAAGAAATAATTTAAGGGATAAGGACAAGAAAAAGATAATGCAAGAAGTAAGCGAGACAAAGAGGAGAGAATATGAACATAAGCAATGAAAAGAAGATAGAATGAATAATTCCAATTAGTGCTTTAAAACATTGAAAAAATACATAAAATTGTATTAAGAAATGCAATATCAAATAATAAGGGAGAAACTATCAAATTAATATGGAAGTTTATATCTATGAAATCAAAACTGACATTAGAGAGATTTATTTTATTCCATGGCAAGGTATGGTGAGACTCCTTACTGGCCCTTTCTTATTTGTATTTCATCAGATTTTGTGAGGCTTAGTAAATGACAACATATCCTCATTTTACTTTTATGTTTCTCTGAGCAGAGAGTTAAAATCTCACCAGCCCAACTCTGTACAAACTTTGATGTTTTCTTCCATTCTTTAGTGTATTCAGGTACCTAATAGCTTTCTGGTGGTTCAGAGGAGATAACTCCTAATTATCTGCAGACTAGCAGTCAAGTCTTTCCTCGGTAGAAGATACAGTCTTGTGTGCCAACTTGTAGAAATGCTTTATGCACCTACAGTTGTCAAAACAGGTGTGAGCTCACCCGTATAGATTTAAGGGTGCACAGAGTGTGGTGACTTAAGGCAGAGATGTGGGGGTTCAGTTGAAGTGGTGCTGTGTGGCCCATGGGAGATGCATAGCAGCTGTTTCTGGCTAACACATGTTAGTGGAACTGCATCTGGGCATGTTAGGCAGTAACCAACATTTGTTGGGTGCTCATCAGCAGGATACCTCTGCAGGGCATTCTGCTCTCTTGGGGTATGGGACACCTCTGCTGGCTACTGGGGGTCATGCAGCCTCTGCCTGCACTAGGGAATTCAGCCAGTGAGCCCACACCTGCACATAATCCACACCTTGTGTCTATGGTATCTGTGTCTGTTGGCTACTTTTGTGGGGCATGCAGCACTACTGGAACATAGAGGACCTCTGCCAGCTGCAATGGGTCCTGCGGCTTCAGCTGGCCACTATAGCATGGTGTCAGCAGGTGTCTTCAATAGCTCAGGGTTCACAGATGTCTGTGTGGGTGGCACATGTGCAAGCTACCTCCCTGAGCCATGTGTCCCTGATAGATTGCACGAGGGACCAGGGCTTCTGCCAGATGTTGGGGATTGCAGTGCTATGGCCAGATGCTGGGACTTTTGCTGCTTCCCAGGTGCTGTACTCCTGGAGAACGATTTGCTGTCTTTTCTAGATGCATCTTCCCTTGTCATCAGTGGGTGAGGAAGGTTTGGTAACTTTCTAATAGCAGCAATCCTGGTATGTCCACTGGTACAGACATTTCAAAGACCTTCTTCATGCTAATATTGGTTTCTATAGGTAGATGGGATGAAGCTCTACAGATTCAGTTCCTTTTAGAGAGAGAAGAAGAAAATGGTTTCTGTATGATGAGCCTGGCACAGTTTTCTGCCTGAAATTTTAGATATGCTGTGCACTTCTCCCTCATTAAGTGATTTTGCAGCTCTTCTCCCACGTTAACTCAGTCATTCTTATGGTAGTTACTAACTCAGCTTTCTCTCTTTCTCTTTATCCCTTTGTTAAACCTCCCCGACTGTCCAGGTCAGAGTCAGAATTTTATATAAAAATTATTTAATTCTGTTTTCAGCTCTATTAATCAGAATTTTTTAGTTACTCCAAGTCTCTGATTGTCCAGTATTATGTCTTAGTGCATTCCCTTGGACACACACCTCTCCGATCAGCTGTTTTCTTTCTGCTGTGATTCTGGACTGCAGAGTCATTCAGATTTGCTAACAATTCCACTCTGCCATCTTCCTGACTTGTCTATTTAGTACTCTTGAACAGTTTGGATTACTATAGCTTTATGGTACTTCCTTCTTTTTTTATTCCTAAGTAGACAGAAAATTTCATGTATTTATCATGTACAACTCAATGTTCAAAGTATATATACATCATGATATGAATAAAGCTAGTCAATTTACATGGTAATTTACAATTACCTCACATAGTGTTTTTTTTATAGCTACTGTTTAAAAATGGAAAGGTTAAGTGCAACTTTTTCCTTCTTTTTCAATATTATTTTGACTATTTGGGGACTCTTGCAATTCCCTCTGAGTGTGAAGATAGGATTTTCCATTTGTGCAAACAAGGATATCAAAGTTTTCTTAGGGATTGTCTTCAATCTATAGATCACTTTGAATAAATCTACCAGTTCATGAAACTAAGAAAATAATAGTAAATCTTCTGATCCATAAACACATTTACTTTTATCTTCTTTAAGTAGTACTTGTAATTTTTTCAAATAGTATTATATAAAGATTTTTAAAAACAGACATTTTTTAGAAGAGATTCTGGGTTCATAGATAAGTAGAGAGTGAAAATACCCTTGGCCTTTGACTTCCATATCTCCAGCAGCCTCCTAACCATCTGCATTTGCAACAGAATGGTACGTTTATTTCCAGTGGATTCTAATTTTTAACTTTAGCTTAATCTTCCCCTTCTGCAATCCGTTTGAATTAATTAGCCTAGAAGAAAGTCAAATGAAGTAACAGCATACTCAAAAAGTAAATACTTAATTGAACAGCTTGCCTCAAAGTTATATTGTTGTGGTATCTTGCAGAAACCAATCTACCTATAGAAGAGCTAACTTAGTTACATATAGTCACACAAATCAATCCTAAACTTAGAGAACTAATGTGGACCATTACATAAAATTCTAAATGTAAGTATAAAATAAAGTCAAATAATAGAGGGGGACTTGCTCAACTTGATAAAGAATATCTACAAAACAACTAAAATTACAGCAAATATACTTAGTTTTGAGACACTAGATTCTTTTCCCTCAAGGGCAGAAACAAGAAATGATATACCCTTTCATCATTCCTATTCAACATCATACTAGAATTCCTAGCTAATACAATATTGCAAATAATTAGTGCAACAAACAATACAAGAAGTATATACAAATTGAGAGGGCAAGCATAAAACTTCCTTTGCTTTTTTTTTTTTAAAGATAGCATGATTGTCTTTTAAGAAAATCTTAGTTGACAAAATTTTATAATTAATAAGTGAGTATAGCAAATTTTCAGAACAGGTTAGTATACAAATTGAACTCACCTGTATTTTAGCAATTAACTATTGAAATTCAAAATTTAAAACATAATACCACTTATGTTAGCATCAAAACAACAAAATATTTTAAAGTAATGAATTTTGAAATAAAAGTGTGTTTAGGGTTTATATGAGGAAAATGATAAAATTAAAAAATAAATAAATAAAAGAAAATCATAATAAATGGAGAATTATTCCATGTTCTTAGGAGGATTTAATATTGTTAAATTGTCAGTTCTTCCCTTCATGATCTGTTCAACACAATCTCAATCAAAATCAAATAAATTATTTTGATTCTAAAGCTCATACCAAAAAGCAAAGGAAGAAGCCTAGCCAATATGATACTACATAAAAGAAACAAAATCAATGGCTGGCACCACCTGACTTCATTGCTTCAGTATGTTTACATTGTGTTTACATTTACATTGTAGTTTTAGCTACAATAATTAATATAGTGTGGTATAGGAAAAAGAAAGAAAGCTACATCATTTGGAAGAGAGAGAGAGAAAGAGAGCGAGAGAGAGATAGCCCATGAATACGTACCCAGAAGTGGGATTTCTGAATCATATGATAGTTCTAGTTTTAGTTCTTTGAGTAACCCTATGCACTATTTTCCATGATGTGTCTACTTTCTAGTTTACTCTTCTAGTTTACTTTCTAGTTTACTTTTTTAGTTTACTTTTTAACCAACAGTGTGTAGGAATTCTCTTTTCTCTGCATCCTTAACAGCATTTCCTTTTTGCCCTTTTGGTTTTTAGCCATTCTAACTGTGGTATATATTGTTGGACAAAGAGTTTGCACATAATCTCTTCTATTCTGCAGGTTATCTTTTCACTATGTTGATTGTTTCCTTTGCTGTGTAGGATATCAAAGACCTATATCCTCATGTTTACTACATTATATTCACAGTAAACAAAATCGAGAATCAACTAAGGAATCCATTGATGGATGAAAATGTAAAGAAATGTGGTATAAAAGAAATATTATTCATCCATAAAAAATGATGAAACCTTGTCATTTTTGGCAATAGATGAAACTGAAGGATATTATGTTAAGTGAAATAAGCCAGGCATAAAAGAACAAATACCATATGTTCTCATTCATATGTGGAAGCTAAAGATTTTGATTTTATAGAAGTAGAAAGTAGAATAGTTGTCACTAGAGACTGCATATGTCTGGTGGATATGGAGGGAGGTTGGATATAAAAGTACCAGAATACAATTAAGGTAGGCAGAATAAATTATAGTGTTCTAGAACACAGTAGGGTGACGATAGTTTACAATTCATTACAATTTTCTAGAGAATTTATAAGAGATGAATTTGAAGCCTCTCAACACAAAAAAAATAGTGTTTAAGGGGAGGGAAATGTTACTTATTCTGTATTAATCATTACATATTGTATAAATATATAAATTATTACACTGTAACCCATAAATATACACAACTATCATGAGTCAATTAAAAGAGACCAGAAATAAACCCATGAACATACAGTCACCTGATTTGGACATGGTGTAAAAACAATTGAAATGGAGGAGAATTGATGATGTTTTCAACAGTGTAAAATTAACTAGAGATTCATATGCCATACACACACACATATACACACACACACACGCACACACTTTATACCCTTAACAAAATTAATTTAAAGCTAATAACAAACTAAAGATGAAATATAATACTGCAAAATTTCTAGAAGATTGGTTAGAATGTCCAGCTGATGTAGGATTTAGCAATGACTTCTTAAATGAAATACCAAAAATACATTCTCTGAAAGAAAAACTGATGTTAGTCTTTATTAAAATTAAAACTTTTCTATGAAAGACACTATTAAGGGACTAATAAACCAAATACTGAGTGAAATTATTTGCGAAACACATAGCTGAAAAAGGAATATTCAAACTACGTAAAGAAATCATGAAATTTGACAAACAATTGAATTTAAAAATGAGTAGAAGATCTTGACACTTGACCAAAAGGGATATATAAATGATGCATAAACAAATGAAAATATGTTCAACATTATATGCCATTATGAAATTGAACATGAAAACAATAAGATACAATCACACAAGTATTTGGATAACTAAAACCCAAGCAACAGCAAAAGCTGGCAAGAATATCCTTTATTGCTGGTGGAATACAAAAAGCCACAGCTACCTTGTGAGACAGTTTGTCAGTTTCATATAAAACTCAACAGTGTTACTAAGATATAACAATTATGATCATAGATGTGTGTTAAATTAATTTGAAAACTTACAAAAACAACATAAATGTTTATAGCTGCTTTATTCATAGTCATTAAAAACTGAAAGCCACCAAGATGTCCTTTCAAAGATAACTGGGTAGGCAAACTGCAGTACAATACAGTGGGGTGTTTTCACCACTAACAAGAAAAGATCTATTAAGCCACAGAAAGGCATGAGGGAATTTTTATTTCATACTGGTAAGAGAAAGAAGTCAGTTTGAAAGTCTATGTATTGTATGGTTTCAACTACATGACATCCTGGAAAAGGCAAAAAAGAAAGAAAAAAGACACAATAAAATGATCAGTGATAGCCAGTAGAAGGGGACAGAGGGAAAAGTAAGTATATAAGAAACAACAATGGGATTTTAGGGCAGTTAAACTACTTTGATGATATTTTACTGGTGGATATATGACATTATCCACATTTCAAAAGTCATAGACTACACAACACAAAGCACCTTTCCATATAAGCTATGGTTATCAGTTCATAATAATAAAAAATAAAGCTAGATGCAATACTTGCATTACAATAATCACTATTCAATGCACTTTTGTTTTCAGTTATGCAGAACTGAAGTTGTTCTACATAATTGGCTGCATTTACTGAAGTCTGCAAATTAGTTGGCATTTTTCTTATATTCATTAACCAAATTCCTTCTAATTGTCAGTTTCATGGCTTGAGGCCTTATTTTGCTTGGACATTTCTGTAACTGTAAATAAAATGAAGCAATTTAGGTATCATTCTTTGATTCATATTATACCAAAATATCCTAATTTCTCAATCCTTCTGACATCTTCCTGTCATGTCTACCTCCTGCTGCCCATTTAAATTTGGTTCTTTACTTATTGTACATTTTCCTAATACAACCCTGCTTGTATCTTTGTCAATTCTATGCAGCTAAACTTTTATCCTTTTCATTCAGTTCTATTTAAATTTCGGACTTGGATTTTCCACAACTTGCTATAAAATTCTTCTCATTTTACCTTTCACCTCAAAACTCAACATTTCTAAAACAGAACTTATTGGTTTTCAAAATTTATATCTTCCAATTCTAGTGAAATATGACTTTGTTCTTATAGAAAAACATTTTTGAATTCTTGGAATAATTACAGTATTTCAAATATCCTCTTTGCCCACATTCAATCTTCCATCTTCATAGCTGTTTATCCATTCTTTTTATCCTATTCCCACATTGCCACTGGGTCCTGAATATCTCATACCTAAAACTTTTGCTGGAGTCTGCTAATTATCATTCTGCTTCTACTTTTTATTTTTTCCATCCCATCCTATCAAATTCTGCTAGATCAATTTTCACATACCATTTTCAAATACCCGCATTGCTTCTTAACACAGAGTTCAATTATTAGATTGGCATTCAGAATTTTTTCCTAATTTTACTGTGAGAGACCTCGTCATATTTCTTTCTTACTACAGGAAAGCAACAACGTAACTCCAGCAAAAAAAAAACTATTGATTTTTCATAGAAGTTGCCTCCAGGACTCCCAATTGACCTTCAAAGCTATTCTCATTTCCACGCAAATGTGAACATCCTGCTCATGTTATACTTTTCTCTCTAAATCCTTTCTTAACTGCATACTTTTCTTAATTTTTATAGCCCTTACTGATTCTACTAATTCATTTATCTTGATCCATCATTTTTATGTCTTGTTTACTCTAGTGTAACTTCTTGTTAGGGGTGACAAGGGGAATTTCCTGTCCATAGCTCAGATAATGGTCATAATTTAAATGGTGGGATTCAGTATTTCCTACAAACAAATAGTAACTTTGCAGTCAGAAAAAGTCTAATAAGAGAAAATGGCATGGAAATATTTTCTCTTCTGAAGAAAAGGTAGCAGGGTTTGACACTTAACTTATTCAAAAATGATAATTAATCCTTTATTCTTTTAAGAATCTGGGCTAGGTCCTGGGATACCAGTAGTGAAGAAAGAACTTTAGAGCTTTTATTAATTATTGTTCTAGGCATATTGGGTTGTGACTTCTCAACTTACTAAGTCCTAATCCTTTGAAAAATCCTCTATCACTCATTGCTGTGTAAATAATTGCAAAGCAAGAGGAAAAAAGTCCTTGTACCTCAAGCAGCATGAACATTCATTGAGGAAAATAACTATTTAAACTAGAGCCATATGTGTCCTTCTCTATGTGGCCATATTATGCCAAGGAGACAGATCTTTAACTCTGCTTTATACATCAACACAATGGAGATTTTCCAGGCAGGCTGGAGTCTAAGCCAATTTGCCTTAGTGAAATCTAGAGAACAGGCCTTCCTATTTTAAGAACACATAAGCTATGAGGACAGAAGTCATCCAGACATCTACATTTTCAGAGTTTATAATGTCAGAATTTTCTTTCAGCTTAGTCAAGCTTGCTTTGAAATAGATTTGCACTTAGTGATGATGCCTAAAAATTAATGAGTTCTGTAAAAGTCATACTCCAGGTATCTCAGTTCATCCAAAGTTTCTTTGGATTTTTATATTTGACTCAACAAGAAACCTCTTATGCAATACTTATTTGTAGCAGGTGTTATAAAAAGCATGCACTTTAGACTTTTGGTTGTGAGTTAGAAGTAAGTTCATTAGACAATTACTTTTTAATATCAATACCTGTACCCTGGCAATTTAATAAGGATTGCAAAAGATTAGAATGAATTAATTGGCACTCTTAATAATTATATGTATGATTATATGTCTTTACAAAGATGTTAATGTCAAACTCTGCTAATAATCAGTAGAACTAAAATTATGTCAAAACTTGTTAATTCTTTTTGATGCTATTTTTGGAATAATTTTCCAGTAGTACAGAGCTAGGAAGAAAAAAAGAAAAGAAAAGAATTAAGGACAGAGAGAACAAATGTAAAACATACATCAAGATGATAGACTTAAATGAAACCATAACAATAATCATATTAGATATAAATGCTTTAGGTACCACATTTAACAAGAAGCACCTGTCGGATTATATATAAAAACAAGGCTGAACTATGTATTCTATGTACAAATAGCACAGTTTATATATAAAGACACAAAGAGATTGAAAATCAAGTGATAGAATGACATGCATATACATATAAATAAATAAATTATATAGTTATATTAATATTAGAGAAGATAGGTTTCATAGAAAAATAAAACCATTGGGGCTGGGATTGTAGCTCAGCGGTAGAGCGCTTGCCTCGCATGCGTGAGGCCCTGGGTTCGATCCTTGGCACCACACACAAAGCAATAAAATAAAGACATTGTGTTCATCAACAACTAAAAAAATATTAAAAAAAAAAAGAAAAAGAAAACCATTGATAAAAGAGACTGCTACAGAGTGATACAGAGCTTAGAGATTAAGGTTGCATAGTGATTTTAAATATATATCACCTAGTAATAAAGCTCTAAAATTCATGTAAGAAAACTTATGGAACTGCAAGAAGAATAAAGAAATCCACAATTATAGTCAGATATTTCAATGTACCTCTCCAAAATAAATCACCCCAGTAGAAATTGGTAAGGATATAGAAACTGGAACACCATCAACCAACTGGTTTATATGATATTTGTAGAACACTGTAGTCAACAATAGCAGAATACATTTTGGGTTTTCCTGTGCAGAGGAAACATTTGCAGAGGCCATCTGCTGGGCCATAAAACAAATCTCAATAAATGTATGTCATATAAAATGTATCTTCTAAACACAATGGATCTAATTAAAATCAAGAACAGACATCTATAAAACACTTAAAATAAGATAAAATTAAAAATTGAAACAAAACAATAAATACTTTTAAAACAGCATCACAAAATTATGGGGTAATTACAGTTAAATTTGACTAAAGCTTCACCCAGAAAAGTTATACACAGAAAGCTATATGATAGAATAAAATTAAATAAATAATATATCAAGTTTATGGGGTCAGAAGATTCAGCTCCATTACAATACTAATCCTACACAATTAACTTTTAAATTTAAAGTAATTCCAATAAAACCCTATCAGATCTCCCCTGCCTTGGCTGGTAGGAATAGGGATGCTAATTCTAAAACTCATGTTGAAATTCAGATGACATAGAATAATAAAAATAACTTTGAATAAAAAAGGCAGTCTGAGAACTAATAATACTTGGTTTCAGTATTTCCTATAAATTGCATTAATCAAGAAATATATATGAGTGTAAAAATGAAAAAGATTTATTAATGAAATGGAGAACAAAGTCCAAAAATGAGTCCACCCATAATTGGACAACTGGTTTTCAACAAAGAAGCAAAGCAGTGAGATACTAGAGTTTTTCCACCAACATGGAATTGAAAGCACTGGTTATCTAAATACAAAATAATAACAAAAAACTTTGGTATACCTTGTACTATACACCAAAATTAACTTAAGCCATTCCATAGAACTAATGTAAAACCATAAAGATTTCTAAAACATAGAAGAAAAAATTTATTTCAATAATTTTTAGATATCACAAAAAGCATAATATGTTGAATAAAAAGTTGTTAAGTTGGATTTTATCAAAATGTAAAACATTTATGCTTCAATACACAATGTTAGCTGAATGTGCAAATAAGCTACAGATTGGGATAAAATAAATTAAAATCATATATATAATAAAGGATTTACATAGAAATGTAAAAAGCTCGTACGATTAAATTTTAAAACTTAAAAAAAAAGCATCCCCAATAAAAAGATGAACAAAGATTTATTTTTATTTTTTTATAATTTTATTTATTTATTTATATTTATTTATTCTACTTAGGTGTACATGATAGCAGGATGCATTTTGATTCATTGTACACAGATGGAGCACAAATTTGCATTTCTCTGGTTGTATGTGATATAGAATCACATCATATATGCAGTCATACATGAAGCTAGGGCTATGATGTCCATCTCAGTCCACCATTTTTGCTGTCCCCATTCCTCTTTACCCTTCCCTCCCCTTTGACCAATGTTCCTCCATTTTTCCTGTGTCCTCTCCTCCATTATGGATCAGCATCCACTTATCAGAGAGAATGTTCAGCATTTGGTTTTTTGGCATTACTTCACTTAGCATGATATTCTCCAACTCCATCCATTTACCTGCAAATGCCATAATTTTATTCTCTTTAATTGCTGAGTAATATTCCACTGTGTATATATACCACCGTTTCTTTATCCATTCATCTATTGAAGGGCATCTAGGTTGGTTTCACAGTTTAGCTATTGTGAATTAAGCTACTATAAACATTGAAGTGGCTGTGTCACTGTAGTATGCTGTTTTTAAGTCTTCTAGGTATAGACCAAGGATTGAGATAGCTGGGTCAAATGGTGGTTCCATTCCAAGACTTCTAAGGAATCTCCATACTGCTTTTCAGATTGGGTGTACCAATTTACAGTCCCACCAGCAATGTATGAGCATGCCTTTTCCCGCATAACTTCACCAACACTTATTATTGTTTTTATTCTTGATAATTGCCATTCTGACTGGCATGAGATGAAACCTTAGTTTTAATTTGCATTTCTCTAATGGCTAGAGATGTTGAACATTTTTTCATATGTCTGTTGATTGATTGTATATCTTCTTCTGAGAAGTATCTGTTCAGTTCCTTAAACCATTTATTGATTGGGTTGTTTGATTTTTTGGTGTTAAGTTTTCTGAGTATTTTATATATCCTGGAGATTTGTGCTCTATCTGATGTGCATGTGGCAAAACTTTGTTCCCAGAATGTAGGCAATCTGTTTACTTCATTGATTATTTCTTTTGCTGATAAGAAGCTTTTTAGTTTGAATCCATCCCATTTATTCGTTCTTGCTTTTACTTCTTGTTCTATAGGAGTCTTGTTAAAAAGTAAAGTCTTAATATGACATGATGAAGATTTGGACCTACTTTTTCTTCTATTAGGCGTTGGGTCTCTGGTCTGATTCCCAGGTCCTTGATCCACTTTGAGTGAAATTTTGTGCATGGTGAGAGAGAGGGATTTAGTTTCATTTTACTGTATATGGATTTTCAGTTTTCCCAGCACCATTTGTTGAAGAGGCTATCTTTTCTCTGATGTATGTGTTTGGCTCCTTTGTCTAGTATAAGATAAACTGTATTTAAGTGGGTTTGTCTCTGTGTCTTATATATTGTACCATTGATCTACATGTCTATTTTGATGTCAGTACCATGCTTCTTTAAAAAGAAGTAGAAGACACATTTTTCCCCACCCTTTCACTTTCAGTCTGTGTTTGTTCTTTTTCTAGGGTTTTGAAATGTAGAGTCAAGTTATTTATTTGTTAACTTTTTCTTCTTTTAATGAATGACCTTAGTGCAATGAACTTTCCTTTTAGCACTGCCTTCATGGTGTCCCAGAGATTTTAATATGTTGTATTGGAGTTTTCATTTACCTCTAAGAATTTTTTTATCTCTTTCCTGATGTCTTATGTTATCCATGCATCATTCAATAGCATGTCATTTAGTTTCCAGGTGTTGGAGCAGTTTCTATTTTTCAATCTGTCATTGATTTCTAATTTTATTCCATTATGGTCAGATAAGATGCAGGGTAGTATCTCTATTTTTTTTTTTTAATATTTGCTAAGACTTGCTTGGTAACATAAAATATGATCTATTTTGGAGAAGGATCCATGTGCTGCTGAGAGAAAAGTGTATTCACTCATTAATGGATGAAATACTCTATATATGTCTGTTAAGTCTAAATTATTGATTGTTTTATTGAGTTCTATGGTTTCTTTGTTTATTTATTTTTTTTTGGAAGCTATATCCAGTGGTGAGAGAGCTGTGTAAAAGTCACCAAATATTATTGTGTTGTGGTCTGTTTGATTCTTGTAGTTGAGAAGGATTTGTTTGATATACGTAGAAGTCCCATTGTTTGGGGCATAGATATTTGTGATTGTTGTGTCTTTTTGATGTTATGATTCCCTTAAGAAGTATGAAATGGGGGGCGGTTCCAAGATGGTGGCCTAGACAGTCCACTCTGCGCTAGGCTCTCAAGGACCAGGGCTGGAAGTGGTGGAGGCGCCGTTTTCCAGCTGGCTTCCTGGCATCATTCTGCGGCTCAACATCCCACGCAGGAATTTCGCTCGTGTGTCTGTGATTACAGGATCACCGAGAGGCAGCGGTAGCCGGGAGGCGTGGCTTCGGTGCCGGCCGGAGAAACGCGATTGCAGCCCGGGCCTCGGCCCAGGGCTCCGGCTCTCCGAGACTGAGACTGGAAATAGCGGGGTGCCAGCTTCCAACCAGTTTTTTGGCAGCTCTCTGCAACTTGCCGCCCCACGCAAGAGTCTCGCTCGCGTGTGTGAGCGCAGGGCCACCGGGAGGCAGTGGTAGCCGGGAGGCATGACTTCAGCGCCGGAGAAACGCCCGGGCCTTGGCCCAGGGCTCCAGCTCTCCGAGACTGAGACTGGAAGTAGGGGGGTGCCATTTTCCAACCAGTTTCTTGGCAGCTCTCTGCGGCTTGCCGCCCCATGCAAGAGCCTCGCACGCGTGTGTGAGCTCAGGGCCACCGGGAGACAGTAGTAGCCGGGAGGCATGGCTTCAGCGCCGGCCAGAAGAGAGCAGTTGCAGCCGGGGGCCTCGGCACAGGGCTCCAGCTCTCTGAGACTGGGACTGGAGGTGGCGAGGTGCCATCTTCCAACCAGATTTTTGGCAGCTCTCTGCGGCATGCTGCCCCACGAGTCTCGCTCGCGTGTGTGAGCGCAGAGCCAAGGAGAGACAGCGGTAGCCGGGAGGCGTGACTTGGGTGCCAGCTGGCAGAGAGCAGTTGCAGCTGGGGTACTTGGCCCAGGGCTCAAGCACTCCGAGACCGAGACTGGAGGTAGCGGGGTGCCATTTTCCAATCATCTTCTTGGGCACCTCTCTGCGGCTCAACGCCCCACGCAAGGGTCTCGCTTGCGTGTCTGAGCACAAGGCCACCAGGAGACAGCGGTAGCCACGAGACATGACTTCGGCACCAACCGGTGGAGTGCAGTTGTGGTGGGGGATCCAGCCCAAGACTCCAGCCCGGAGTTTACCCCGGGTGTGCCGGGCCTGCTTCCGCACAGGGTGCCTGACCCCAGCGCCCACCCAACCGCGAGGGACCGCTAGCAGTTGCTACTGTGTACTGACTGTCTCCTGAGCGGAACCCCAGCTTTTGTTCTTTGTGGACCACCTTCTAACACAGTGAAACTTCCTACACACCAGAGGGCGCAGATGAATACCTGGGAGCAAACCTTGGCCACGGTGGAACAGCGACTCCACCAACAGCCCAGAGTTTCACCTTGGCCTGGGACCAGTACCAAGGATACCAGCCGAGAAAGTCCAGCAAACAATGGACAACACCACCTACAGGAGGAGAAGTAACGAAACCCTGCAGGGAAACTATAACCATATAGGAGGTAAAACTGTAACACCTTGGATCAGCAGAGCTAGAAGGAAAGACACACAAACATCATGAGAAAACAAGGGAAGAAAGTGACTCAAACAAACCAAGATACTACACTCCTAGAATCCATGGGCTGTACAGCAAGAGGAATGACAGAACAGGAATTTAGGATGTATATAATTAAAATGGTCGGTGACTTAAAGAATGATACAAGAGAGCAAACCCAGTCAGCAATAGATCACTTTGATAGAGATTTGTAAGCAAATACAGGAAGTAAAAGATCACTTCGATAAAGAGATACACAGGCAAATACTGGAAGTAAAAAATCACTTCAACAAGGAGACAGAGATTCTGAAAAGGAACCAAACAGAAATGCTTGAAATGAAAAAAACAATAAACCAAATCAAAAACTCAATAGAAAGCATCACCAGCGGATTAGACCACTTGGAAGACAGAACCTCAGATACTGAAGACAAAATATTTAACCTGGAGAATAGAGTTGACCACACAGTGAAGATGGTAAGAAGCCATGAACAGAACATCCAAGAGTTTTGGGACGACATTAAAAGACCAAACTTGAGATTTATTGGTATAGAAGAAGGCATAGAACTCCAAACCAAAGGAATGAACAACTTATTCAATGAAATAATATCAGAAAACTTTCCAAATATGAAGAATGAATTGGATAATCAAATTCAAGAGGCTTACAGGACACCAAATGTTCAAAATCACAACAGACCTACACCAAGGCACATCATAATGGAAATGCCTAACATTCAGAACAAGGAGAGAATCTTAAAAGCCACAAGAGAAAGGAATCAGATTATATATAGAGGGATGCCAATTAGGATCACTACAGACTTCTCAACCCAGACCCTGAGAGCAAGAAGATCATGGCAAAGCATATACCAAGTGCTAAAAGACAGCGGATGCCAACCAAGAATGTTATATCCAGCAAAATTAAGTTTTAGATTTGAAGATGAAATAAAAACCTTCCAAGATAAACAAAAATTAAAAGAATTCACAGCAAGAAAACCAGCACTACAGAACATTCTTGGCAAAATATTCCTTGAGGAGGAAATAAAAAACAATAATGAAAACTTGCAGAGGGAAGAGCTACACTAAAGGCCAACCAAAGGAGAAACCCAGTCAAGTTAAAAACTAAGAATAAACCAAAATGTCTGGAAATACAAACCATGACTCCATAATAACATTGAATGTCAATGGCCTAAACTCAGCAATTAAAAGACACAGATTGGCAGATTGGATTAAAAAAAAAAGACCCAACAATATGCTGCCTCCAAGAGACTCATCTCATAGAAAGAGATACTCACAGATTGAAGGTGAAAGGATGGAAAAATTGTATCACTCACATGGACTGCGTAAACAAGCAGGAGTTTCCATCCTCATTTCAGATAAAGTAGATTTCAAACCAAAGTTAGTGAAAAGGGATAAAGAAGGCTGTTTCATACTGCTCAAGGGAATCATACATCAACAAGACATAACAATCTTAAATATCTATGCACCAAACAATGGGGCAGCCATGTTCGTCAAAGAAACCCTTCTCAAATTCAAGAACCAAATAGATCCCAACACAATAGTAGTGGGCGACTTTAACACAACTCTCTCACCACTAGACAGATCTTCCAAACAAAAACTAAACAAAGAATCTACAAGGTTTAATAGAACAATCAATGGTCTAGACTTAACTGATATGTATAGAATATTCCATCCATCAACAAGGAAATATATATTTTTCTCAGCAGCTCATGGATCCTTCTCCAAAATTGATCATATGCTATGCCATAAAGCAAGTCTTAGCAAATACAAAAAAATAGAGATACTACCCTGCATTCTATCTGACCATAATGGACTGAAACTAGAAATTAATGACAGTTTTAAAAAAAGAAGCCACTACAACACCTGGAAACTCAATAATTTGCTATTGAATAATGCATGGGTAACAGAAGACATCAGGGAAGAGATCAAAAAATTCTTGGAGGTAAATGAGAATTCCGATACAACATACCAAAATCTCTGGGACACTATGAAGGCAGTGCTAAGAGGAAAGTTCATTGCATTAAGCGCACATATTCAAAGATGTAAAAGTCAACAAATCAATGACTTGAACCAACAACTCAAAGCCCTAGAAAAAGAAGAACAAAGCAACACCAAAAGAAGTAGAATACAGGAAATAATTAGAATCAGAGCTGAAATCAACGAAATTGAAACACAAGAAACAATTCAAAAAATTGATAAAACTAAAAGCTGGTTCTTCAAAAAATAAACAAAATTGACAAACCCTTAGCCACCCTAACAAAAAGAAGGAGAGAGAAAACCCAAATTACCAAAATTTGTGACGAAAAAGGAAATATCACGACAGACCCTGCTGAAATACAGAGGATAATCAGAAACTATTTCAAAAACTTATATTCCAGTAAATTAGAAAACCCTAAAGACACCAACAAATTCCTACAGACAAATTACCTACCCAAACTGAACCAGGAGGACATACATGACTTAAACAGATCAATTACATGCAAGGAAATAGAAGAGGCCATCAAGAGCATTCCAACCAAGAAAAGCCCTGGACCAGATGGATTCTCAGCCAAGTTCTACAAGACCTACATAGAAGAACTAACTCCAATACTCCTCAAATTATTCCATGAAATAGAAAGGGAAGGAACCCTTCCAAACTCATTCTATGAGGCTAGTATCACCTTGATCCCAAAACCAGACAGAGACATATCAAAAAAGGAAAATTTTAGACCAATATCCCTGATGAATATAGATGCAAAAATTCTTAATA
This sequence comes from Geosciurus inauris, assembly GCA_004024805.1. Classification (NCBI taxonomy): domain Eukaryota; kingdom Metazoa; phylum Chordata; class Mammalia; order Rodentia; family Sciuridae; genus Geosciurus; species Geosciurus inauris. The sequence goes on from PVHX01006698.1 coordinate 81,218, forward strand.
AAATTTTGGCAAATCGCATACAAAAGCATATTAAAAAAATAGTGCACCATGATCAAGTGGGGTTCATTCCAGGGATGCAAGGTTGGTTCAACATACGGAGATCAATACATGTAATCCATCACATCAATAGACTTAAAAATAAAAATCACATGATTCTATCAATTGACACAGAGAAAGCATTTGACAAAATACAGCACCCCTTCATGTTCAAAACACTAGAGAAACTAGGGATAGTAGGAACATTCCTCAACATCATTAAAGCAATTTATTCTAAGCCCAAGGCCAATATCATCCTAAATGGAGAAAAATTGGAAGCATTCCCTCTAAAAACTGGAACAAGACAGGGATGCCCTTTCTCACCACTCTTATTCAATATAGTCCTTGAAACTCTTGCCAGAGCAATCAGACAGATGAAGGAAATTAAAGGGATACAAATAGGGAAAGAAGAACTCAAACTATCATTATTTGCAGACGATATGATTCTATACTTAGAGGATACAAAAAGTTCCACCAGAAAACTTCTAGAACTGATAAATGAATTCATGTGCATTACTAGGATATAAAATCAATATACATAAATCAAATGCATTTCCATACATCAGCAATGAATCCTCTGAAAGAGAAATTAGAAAAACTACTCCATTCGCAATAGCCTCCAAAA
>PVHX01006698.1:81978-98249 GCA_004024805.1 Geosciurus inauris
ACAATGAAAATTACAAGACACTAAAGAAAGAAACTGAAGAACATCTTAGAAGATGGAAAGACCTACCATGCTCCTGGATAGGCAGAATCAATATTATTAAAATGGCCATACTACCCAAAGCACTATACAGATTCAATGCAATCCCAATTAAAATCCCAAAGGCCTTTCTTATAGAAATAGAAAAGGCAATCATGAAATTTATTTGGAAAAATAAGAGACTGAGAATAGCCAAAGCCATCCTGAGCAAGAAGAGTGACAGAGGAGGCATCACAATAACAGACCTTAAACTTTACTACAAAGAATTAGTAACAAAAACGGCATGGTACTGGCACCAAAACAGACATGTAGACCAATGGTATAGAATAGAAGACACAGAGAGTAATGCACATAAATACAGCTATCTCATACTAGACAAAGGTGCCAAAAACATACATTGGAGAATAGATAGCCTTTTCAACAAATGGTGCTGGGAAAACTGGCTATCCATATGCAGTAAAATGAAACTAAACCCCTATCTCTCAGCATGCACGAAACTCAACTAAAAGTGGATCAAAGACCTAGGAATTAGACCAGAGACTCTGCATCTCATTGTGGAGAAAGTAGGTCCAAATCTTCATCACGTGGGATTAGGCCCCAAATTCCTTAACAAGACACCTATAGCACAAGAAATAAAAGCAAGAATCAATAAATGGGATGGACTTAAACTAAAAAGCTTCTTCTCAGCAAGAGAAGCTATCAATGAAGTGAACAGAGAACCTACATTCTGGGAGCAAATTTTTGCCACACGCACATCAGATAGAGCACTGATCTCCAGGATATATAAAGAGCTCAAAAAACTTAACACCAAAAAAACAAATAATCCAATCAATAAATGGGCTAAGGAGCTGAATAGAAACCTCTCAGAAGATGATGTACAATCAATAAACATATATATGAAGAAATGTTCATCATCTCTAGCCATTAGAGAAATGCAAGTCAAAACTATGCTCAGATTTCATCTCACACCTGTCAGAATGGCAGCTATCCATAATACCAGCAACAATAAGTGCTGGCGAGGATGCAGTGAGAAAGGTACACTCAAACATTGCTGGTGGGACTGCAAATTGGTGCAACCAATCTGGAAAGCAGTATGGAGATTTCTTAAAAAACTTGGAATGGAACCACCATTTGATCCAGCTATCCCACTCCTTGGCCTATACCCAAATGATTTAAAAACAGCACACTACAGTAAAGCAGTCACTTCAATGTTTATAGCAGCACAATTCACAATTGCAAAACTGTGGAAGCAACCCAGATGACCTTCAATAGATGAATGGATAAAGAAACTGTTGTACATCTACACAATGGAATATTATTCAGCAATAAAAGAGAATAAAATGATGGCATTTGCAGGCAAATGGATGGAATTGGAAAGCATTATGCTAAGTGAAGTAAGCCAATCCCAAAAAACCAAATGCTGTATGTTCTCTCTGATTAGTGGATGCTGATGAATAAGGGAGGTGGGAATGGGAAACAAGAGAAATAGAAGAACATTGGACGTGACATGGGGGAGGCGGGGGGCAGGAAAGGGGAATGGGTATAGTAAAGATGGTTGATAAAAAAATATATATATATATATATGTATACTGTTCATTGAAAGTGCATATAAAGGTGTTTAATATGAAGAAAAAAAGAGTTTTGCCTTTACTATTTTTCATATGTAGACAAAATACAGTCAGAAAAGAAAAAAGTGTTCACTTAAAAAAAAAAAAAGAATGAAAAATCCAAACCAGAAAATTTCAATCCAAACTAATGTGTATATTAAATGAAACAAATGTTAGAGACACATGCCAAGATGAAAATCTTTATGTTACTGTTTCCAAAACACTACCTGTGGGCAAATCAAAATGAAAAATATAAAGACCTGCTAATTACCTGCATCATTTTGGAGGCTGCCCCAATATATTTCAACACTTTATTTCATCTTGGTCTCGTGCAGGTAGTGGATATGCTCAAGTTAGCAGAATTGTGCGGTTCACTTTGGGGGAGTGCTTTAGGGATGTTGGGGGTACTTTTGGTTTATTTGTTTTTGCTTTTCCTGTATCATCTTATGAATGCTGTCATTTACCAACAGGCAACTTGGGGATATTGTGGTGCAGATTGAAAACAATAAATATTTGGTAACGGAAAAAAAAAAAGTATGAAATGTCCTTCTTTATCTCTTTTCACTAACTTTGGCTTGAAGTCCACTTTATCTGATATGAGGATGGAAACTCCTCTTTGTTTATGTGGTCCATGTTAGTGACATATTTTTCCCCACCCTTTCACTTTCAATCTGTGGATGTTTTTTTCTGTGAGATGAGTTTCTTGAAGGGAGCATATTGTTGGGTCTTTGTTTTTTATCTAGTCTGTCAGTCTATGTCTTTTAATTGATGAGTTTAGGCCATTCACATTCAGGGTTATTATTGAAATATAATTTATAATCCCGGTCATTTTGGTTTAGTTTTGGTTTTTACCTTGACTTGGTTTCTCTTTTGATTGGCCTTTTATTTTTAGTGTAGTTCCTCTCTTTGTGTATTTTCATTGTTGGTTATCATTTCCTCCTCATGGAATATTTTGCTGAGAATGCTCTTTAGTGAAGATTTCTTGCTTTAAATTCTTTTTAACTTTTGTTTATCATGGAAGGTTTTTATTTCATCATCAAATCTGAAGCTCAATTTTGCTGGATATAAGATTCTTGGTTGGCACATATTTTCTTTCAGAGCTTGGTATATGATGTTCCATGATCTCTTGGCTTTTAGGGTCTGAGTTGAAAAAATCTGTTGAGATCTGAATTGGTCTTCCCTCATATGTAATCTGATTCCTTTCTCTTGCTGCCTTTAAAATTCTATCCTTATTCTGCATGCTGGACATTTTCATTATAAAGTGCCTTGGTGTAGATTTGTTTTAATTTTTTACATTTGGTGTCCTGTAAGCCTCTTGTATTTGATTTTCCATTTCATTTTTCATATTTGGGAAATTTTCTGATATTATTTCATTGAAGAGATTGTGCATTCCTTTGGTTTGAAATTCTGTGCCTTCTTCTATCCTAATAAATCTTAGATTTTTGTCTTTTGAAGCTATCCCATAATTCTTGTATGTTCTATTCATAATATCTTTTTTTAACTAGTTTATTTAATTGCATTTCAAGTCATAGTACATACATAGAGCTCAGTTTTTCCATTTGTCTGGTTGCAAACCAGATATAGAAGTATTCATGATTTCTTTCCATCTTCACTGTGTGGGCAACTTTATTTTCAAGATTGTATATTTTGTCTTCCTTATCCAAAGTTCTGTCTTCCAAGTGATCTAATCTGCTGGTGATTCTTTCTATTGAGTTTTTAATTTGGTTTATTGTTTCCTTCATTTCAAGAATTTCTGATTTTTTTCACAATTTCTAGCTCTTTCTTAAAGTAATTCTTTGCTGCCTGTATTTGTTCCCTTATCTCTTTGTTGGTGTGATCAATGGTTGCTCTTATTTGCTCTCTTATCTCTTTGTTGAAGTGATCAATTTTTGCCTGTATTTGCTCACTTAAGTCATTCTTTAATTCATAGATCATTTTAATTATGTACACTCTAAATTATTTCTTTGACATTTCATCAACTATGCTATCCATGGATTCTATTATTGTAGTATCTTGGTTTATTTGGAGTACTTTCTTCCCTTGTTTCTTCATGTTGATTATGTATCTTCATTTCTTGCAATGCTGATCTGAGGTATTGCAGTTTCTATCCTATAATAATCTTGTAGTGACACTACAGATTACCTGTATCTCACCTTGGATTTCACTTCCAGTCCCAAGCAGATGTCTCCAGATGGACACTACTACCACTAAAGATGTTGGTGGCAGTAGTGGAGGTTTCTCAAGATGACAGTGGGAGTGGCCAAAGATGAATGCAAGCACTTTCAGAGATGGCTTTGGGCTGATTGATCAGAGATGCAGCATTTTGGCAGGCCACTGCCTCCAGCCCCTGTCTGTTGATCCAGTGTAGAGGCTAATACATGGGAAGAACTATGGGAATGGCTGCCATGTACAAAATGGATACGGAAAGAGAGCAACACTGTGGATCCCCAATATGTGCAGGGATGGTCCTGGGCCTTGACTCTCACACAGACCTATGAGGTCACCCTAGGCCTGATCTTGGCATAGATTCCTCAAGGATTTCAGGTGGTGGGTCTAGCCCTTGGCCTGGGATCCTGTGGGTCTGCAGGGGCTCTCATACTAAACTGGGGGCAGTCACATGCCTCAGCCACTGAGGTCTCCAGCGGCAGTCCTTTGCCTGGGTCTGGGTTCCCCTTTAAGTCAGCAGATTGGTGGGTAGCAATCTTGGGCCTGACCTTGGCTGGGCTCCTGCAGAGGCCCCTGAAGGAGGTCCTGAGCCTTGGCCTGTGCTCCCGCTGGTTGGCAGGGGCTCTGGTGTGAAACTGAGGGTGGTCTTGGGCCTCATTTAGGCCAAGTCTCCCACAGGGGTCCCTGGAGGCAGTCCTTCACCTGGGTCTGGGTTCCCCTGTGACTGGTGGCAAGCAGTCTCAGGTCTATCCTTGGCAGGGCTCCTGTGGGGGTCCCTAAAGGTGGTCCTGGGCCTTGGCCTGTGCTCTCCCTGGTTGACAGGAACTCTAGCATGGGTGAACAAAAGATTAAAATGTTCACCAAATAGTTATATATATATATATATATGGCAAATGACAGCCTCAAAAGATGAGAAGACAGCATCAGTATTAATAGGAAAATGGGAAATACGATGATAATGATATTTATACACCTATTTGAAAGTCTAAAATTAGGAAGAAGTAAAGTATTATAAAGGTTATAGAAGAACAAGAACTCATGTATTGTTGGAAGGATTATAAAACAATGATTACTTTGAAAAGTAGTTTGGTAGTTTTCAAAATGCTAAACACACATTGACCATATGATCCAGCCCTTCTGCAACTAGGTATTTTCCCAGGAGAATCAATCATAAAAATAGTTTCTCTTGAGTCATCCATTACATGTCAATATCCAATAGCAGGACTTTATGGGCACTCTCCATTTTTGTTACATGAAATATTTAAAAAATGACACTCAGGTTTGAGAATTAATAATATTAGCAGTTTTGACTACTTTAGTCAGAACATTCTTAAATATAACCAGAGTGTTTTCTTTTCTTTTTGATTTCTTTTTTTGTTTGTTTGTTTGTTTTATTTTTGTTTTCCTTGTTGTATTCTGAAGGGTGTATTAATTCTCAGTACAGATTGTTGCCTACAGTTTTGTCCATCATTGCTCTTGGACAGAGTGAAAAGGGAAAATCATGTCTTAGTATTATTATAATGAAGTTTTAACTCTCAGCTCGCTTAAAGTTTCTTAGGCAATGGTAGGGTTCTGTAGACCACACTTTGAGAACTGGAAAAGAAGACATAGCAGAAAGAGAAAAACTTGAGGTTATGATAAGGGAAATATTGCAAGAAACAAAGAAGAAAAATATAAAATACCTAGGAATAATCTAAAAACTGTACAAGTAAATTATGCTGCTAATATGAAGTACTCTGAATGTGGCTTGATTTTAAAGAGTTGAAAAGTCTTAAACAACCATGTCAGTAATATCTTCCTTGCATAATCTGGGCATTCTCATAGTGTAATATAGAAAAAGAAATATAATTTTTTTGTATTTTTTGGCTAGCAATAAACAATATTTATAGATCTATGTAATTTTGATACAATTTATTTATTTTCAATCACTAGAGTAGACAAATCTATAGGATTTGGTTGGAATCACATAAGAGTGTCATGTACTACCATGGAAGTGCTCACTGTAGGGCACAGCAGTATAACTCAGCAGGAAAGACGGAGAAATCAATGAGGTGCTAAAACACAAGAGGCAAGGGAGACCATTAGACAATGGTTGAAGAACATCACAGTTTAATAAATTATGCAAAATTAAAGTTGCAATAGCAATAAAATCAATAATACAAATGGCAATGTTTTAAAAAAATGTGGAGGAATATGATGGCATGGGTGAGCTAGACCTTCAGGTTCCAGCAAAATGTGAGCAGTGTTAACTGCCCAAACTGACAAGTTAAGAATGGAGTATAATAGTTAGGGAAGATAGACACTACCAGAATTAGGGAGCATCCTGTTTCTAGGGAATATGATTGAAGTAAGGAGAAGGGATGGAATCTTTTCTATATTATGTCTTCTGTAGTGCTTTCTTCAAATAGGTGCAGTTATTAAATAAATATATAAATAATGTATAGTACATAATATGTAAAAATAAAGAACATATATTACATGTTACTTAAATTATAAATTGTATTTTACTTTATGTATATGTTATATAAGATTACAAATATAGTTAACTGCAGACTTTTCATAATAATGATGTAAATAAACTGTATAAGTTATTGTATGAATCATTGTTCAGGGATTTAGCTCATACCAGTGATTCTCACAATGACCAATCTTTAATCTCTTCTGATCTATATAAGCTTTGTTTTTTTATGTTCTAATGCCTAATACAATATATAGCATATGGCAGCTTCTCAATAAATATTCAGTGAATATATAGCTTCCATAATAATGTTGTAGCTCCAAGGACTACTGTGACATCTTTTAAGTAATCTCTTCTGATGACACTTTTCTTTCTCTTCCTGTAATTCCAGGGAATTCTAGCATATAAAAGAAATGTAATCTTGTGGTGATTTTCCATTTTTAAGAAGATGAAATAATGAAAATAATGCCTTTGGAGTGCCCACTATTTGCTCCCTGCATCATTTTATTTAACTTTTACAATCAAAGTATGAATTCTGTAGATCATTGCAATAATTTGTATTCTATTTGTATGAAAAGTCCCTGTAAAAATCATTGCATAAATAAAATATCCTATTTCCACTGAAATGTAGAGGAAATAAATCATCAGGAAATGTAGACAACTTTTCAGAGAATCAGTAAGTGGTCCAAAATGTACCTTTTGTGAAATCTAGAGCCTAGGGATTCCCTTTATGCGCTAGTGTGGCACTTGGAATCTGCCTAGGAGCTCTGTGTGATAGCTCAGTATTGAGGGTGGTTTTTTCTAAACTAGCCTTGTATTATTTGACTTTAAAGAAATCTCATTATGTCTGATCCTTGAACATCCTTACAGAATAACGATGTCTGTTCCACATGTGGTCAGCAGGCTGAATTTTTGTGCCTACTTTTCCTAATCTGTGCTACAGCCCTGAGTGGCACAATATTGACTTTGAATGCACAATTCTTCCACAAAGAAGTCTGCAGGAAGTTGAGGTACAAGCAACAGCAGCTATTATGTTTAATACTCTTAAAACCTGCATGAATCTGACTACACATTTTTTATCATGTAGCATATTTAACTCAAACTTAAGTTATGATTGACTTAGAAGCTTACCAAGCAACTTGGTTCAGCTATGATGATCTAGCACATTCTATTTTCCATTAGATATGTCAATGTCATTTTTTATATACACATTCATATATTCACACACACACCAACAAAACGGAAACCACACCTAACCAACAGTTAGTTGCTAGCCAAAATGCAGCTTTTGGTTTGGCGTACTCTGTACTAAGAGTCTGTGCTACATTTGGTAACCAGACTAATAATAAATGTCACATAAATCCCTAAAAATAGAGTATGCTAGCTTTGATATAGTTTGTCTAGGAAAAACAAGATAAAAGTCACATTTTCAAGGATGCTCTCTTTTTTGTCCACTTGTTTTAATATTCCATACAATGCTAAATGATAGAAATAAATTGCACTGGCTGAGTTCTGAATAGCATTCAAATCCAATGAGAAGCTGCTTATTTCATATTGTTCTGTCTAGCCTCCTTCCAACTATACTTTAGGAATTATGTTTATTTCACATCCAGTACTCAGAGAATCAAACAGGAAGCATCTGGGGAGTATGTTTTAAAGTATAGATAGGTCAAGAATACAGAAGAGACCTGATAGTTGCCTTGCTTTGAAGGGAGAAGGGTTGGTTAAATTTTTGGTCATACTAAATTTGATGGATATCATTAATCACTTTATATGTTTCAATAATTTTCATCAAATAGAATGTGAAAATGTGTTTAAAGCACTCTGAAATAAGAAAATGGGAAAATCCTCACTTTTACATTTTAATTCATATTATATGTTTTATAATTATATAATTCATAATTATAATTATATAATTAAACATATAATTCATATTATATGTTTTAATATATGCACTATATATGAACCAGACTGCACTATCTCAATTTTTACCTCCCAGACAGGACACTATGACTGTGTTCCCTTTTCTTCTTGGTGCCCTTTGTGGTCTTTCCTGTGAAGGCCTTGAAGACAGTATGTCTTAAGAGTGGGCCCATAGGATTGTATTAATAGGGCTACAGACTCCTCGAGTATCTTCTGCTCTTATCCACCTTTACAATACAGTGATGATCAATGAATGTTTGTTTCAACTAAAACAGTTATTTTTATTTTTTGTCACTTTTTAGGAAACTATAAATATGAGTTTGAATAAGTGAGGTTCTCTTTATGACCTATAGTTCTGTCATTTGAAAGGTAGGATAATATATGCCTCATAAGACAATACGTACAGTCAAACTTTAGTTTAATCAAAGCATCATTTTAAGTAAGATAATATGTTACTTAAACTTTAGTCATGAATATTGATTTTTTTTTTTCTTTTTGGTACCAGGGATTGAACTCAGGAGTACTCGACCACTGAGCCACATCCCCAGCCCTATTTTATGTTTTATGTAGAAACAGGGTCTCACTGAGTTGCTTAGCACCTCACTGTTACTGAGGCTGGCTTTGAACTCACAATTTTCCTGTCTCAGCCTCCCAAAGTGCTGGCATTACAGGTGTGCGCCACTGTACCTGGCTATGAGTATCAATTTTTGAAATTTTGCCAATTATTTATCATGTTTTTAATTCAATTTAAAAATAAATACAATATATAAAGAGGAAATTTTTATTTTATAAATGCAAGTAGGTATTCAGTGTTACTTTTCATAAATGAACACTAAGAATGAACACAACAGAAATAAAATGTTATCAAATATTTTTAAAATTAATAAAAATAAGATCTCAAATATAATCAGTGAAAAATCTAATTAATTTATAAAATGCATAACCACAAAAAGTTCCAGACTGAATCAAATGAAACTATTAAATATGAGTTGGTAATGAACAGCTTTGGAGTCAGCATTGCTTTCTTTAAGATGTAGATGAGAATCTTCACTGTAAGATATTTCAGGGTTTTTCCTTGATACAAATCAGCACAGGGACACCAAATGTTAGGTGTATGCAACAGGAATGAGCATAATAGTTCACTCAGAATATCACTTAAAATTTTAATACAGGTGAGCAGCCTCACTGTACGTGGAGTAGTATTACAAATGAACATCAAACTTCCTAACATCCATTCAGTGAGACTTAACTTCCATTTCACCTTCAGTTGGAGAAAACAGATTCTAAGAAATAAGAAACAAAAATGACTCCAACCCCATTTTTTATCCCTATACTGTTTAGTAAGTCAGGGTTGTGACTGGCCTGGTGAAGGGAGAGGGCAGGAGAGATAGAAGGGCCTGGACTATTAATATCCTCCACATTACTACATTCTATTTGCCATTTCTGGTGGTAGAAGAATGCTGTGATCACCATGGCCTCAGCTCCAGTTGCATGGGACAACGGTATCAGCTCTTACCATCCTCTTTCCACCAGTGTAGAAGCTACCAGTATGAGCAGCAAAAAAAAAAAAAAAAAAACCAACAGAACTGTGAACTCACTTAGTGGCCTCAGTGTGAAGCTTGAACAGATATTAGTCTTCATACCTTAAAAATCATCTCCTCTTTCACATGATGGCCCTACAACAGTGGCAACAGAAACATTGAACTAATGAATATATTAATATTTATTTATTTTTCCTGACATATTGTGGTTAGAAACATCTGAGAAATAAAATTTAATACCTTTATCTTTTTTCACTACATTTCCATAAGGTAGTTTTAAAATATAATAGTCAATTACTGCATTTTCACTTTTGAACTGAAAGTACTACATAATCATTATCATAACTGGCAAATAGTATATGCAAAGCATATACTGTATTGCCTTGTTATCAAATTTTCTTACATAAGAAGTTTGGAAATGATATCTTCACTCATTAATGAAAGTAAAACCCCTCAGGGGATCAACTTGTTTAAAAAAATCCAATATTTTTGACATAATTCAGTTTAGACTACAACATCACAGAAATCTTGGTTTTATTTCAGTAAGCAAAAAATTTCAAGTGTAATACTGAACAAGATACAAAAAATTTAGAACAGCAGGTGCTTTCCTAAGAAACTAATTCAATGTTTCTAGAGAGATTATTATTCAAATGAAGTAAACACCATGTCCATGACTGACAGTCTCACAGAGGAAGAATGCTGATGGTGCTTGTTTTGCTGAATGAAAAATATAGTTATTAATCTAATAGAAAACAAAAGAGACTTCTCAATGTTTGCTGAATTCAGAATATTCTAGATATGTTGAATGATCAAAATGATACCACATATCTAAATTTTTGAACACTCTTTCAGACATATTCAGTGTTCCAAAGTACATAGATTGGCAAATACTCTGAGAAAGAGACTATCTAAGAAAAATTTACAATTTTTTTCAATGATTATAAAAAATGGACAAACTTCTGATTTAAATTAACTGGTAGTTTAAAACCTACTGCCAAACATTTACGGTAGTTTAAAAAAAGAAAGAGAGAAAGAAAGAAAGAAAGAAAGAAAGAAAGAAAGAAAGAAAGAAAGAAAGAAAGAAAAAGAAAGAAAGAAAGGAAGGAAGGAAGGAAGGAAGGAAGGAAAAGAAAAGTTAAGTTCAGCATTGTCACATAGTTTTATAGCTGAGTAATATTGGAGCTGATATGGAGCTGGATCTTCCAGATGCGCTCCTGCTGCTGTTGGGCTTAGAGGTCTTTGCCCTGCTGGAGGCATTATCTCGGCTCATGACCCATCTTCCAAACCATGAATGTACACACTAACTGAACCTTGTACAGCCCTAGACACAAGCACAGTGTTAAAATTCATGTTTGATACTATGATCATACCATAGTGTGGTAATAAAATCTATAAGGTTGAAAAATCCTGGGAATTTTTGTGCTTCAAATCTTCTCATTTTTTTCCTCATGTGTGCAAAGCTGATATGCTAAACCCTTAGTCTGAAAAGAGACATCTAACTGGAATTATCTGAAACAGAATCTGCAAGATGTGGAGATAGAATGGTTTTGATAGTGGAGAGAATGGGAGGGCTTGAGAAATATCTATATTCTAAAATGTGGCAACATTCACAGAAGTAGGTGTACAGGAAAGATCTAGTTCAGTGGTGGTGTATGAGAAGGATGTGAGGATAAACATAATGAGCTCAAAATTGACATATTATGTTATAAATAAGTGTGTAGTATCCAAGTGGAGATATCCAGAAATCAGTTTGTCTTCAAAGAAGATAACTCAAAGGAGTTCATATTTACATTGATTCATGAAGAATGAGAAGGACCCAGATATTCTAAAAGCCAGAAATGTATTCTAGACAGTAAAAATGAGCTTAAAGTTGCTGAGGTGCACTTGAAATACGGCAAGATCACCAGGAGGAGTTGGGCATATGTAGTGAGGTTGTTGCTAGGATAGACAGGAGCCATCTTCATGTGATATACTCAAATTCAAGTAAGGTGGCTATGGAGATGTGTACTCACTTTGCTCTAAAAGCAAAGGAAAATTGTAAGATAGAGAAAGAGTTAATATGATGAACATGCTACAAAATTTCTGTCTTTGCTATGTGGACAGTGAATTCCAAATGTGTTGGAGATAAAGGAGGGAGGTAAAGTTAATCATACTGATTGAGGAAAAACATGGAGGTAGCATGATGGAGATTATTGATCGAAAAAGAGAGATGGATTAAGATTGGGAACAGTGGTTTTCAATAATTCTTAACTACAATTCAAAATTTTTTAAAAAATCAACTTCATGTTTAGGTCTCTGAGTCTGAAACAAATTGCATAAAATAACTCTTGAATTTTATGACTGGTAAACTATGTTGGAACTTTGGAATAATTTTATTATTTTTTTGGGTTCCATCTTATTGTTTCATATTCTATCATGATCCACTAAATTGATTCATAACACACTAGTATGTTGCAAAAAAATGTTTAATTCTTTTTCATTGCAGTAACTACCAGATAGTGACTCGTTTTAATAGTTTGTACTCACATAAGGATACTAAAACTTTCCAGCTGTCTCTTGAGAAAGGCCTATCCAAACAAGGCACCAACTAAGTTCTTTTTTTTCATTCAGTGATTAATCTGTTAGCTTGTTAAAATACTTATCTCATTGCAAGAAGAAGTCAAAACATCTTATACCAGTACACTCAATAAAACAAAATGAAACAGAGGATAGTTATTCAAGGGAAATATTAGCAAAAATCAATGTGCACAGGGGTGAACTTTGTGTGTGCTATGGTTTTAATGGTTGTACCCTCCCCAAACAAAGACTTGTATGCTGGCAGTTCTCACCTACAAGGTGATGGTATTAAGAGATAGGGCATTGGGGGGGGGGTGACTGGGTCATGAGGGTGGTCGTGATTCAGATTAGTAACTGTATAAAAGAAACCCTGGATAAAGTTACACCAATGACTTGAAATGCAATTAAATAAACTAATAAAAATTTTTAAAAAATAAATAAATAAAAGAAACCCTGGAAATCTCCTTTGCCCCTTTCACTATGTGAGGACACAGGCGAAAGGGGCCATCTGTAAACAGGAAGCAGGTTCTCAGCTGACACTGAAACTTCTGGCACCTTGATCTTGGACTTTTAGCTTCTGTAATTGTGAGAAATACATTACTGCTGTTTTGAAGCCACACAGTATGGTTCTCTGTTACAGTGGCTAGAATGGCTAAGACAGCATGCAACCTCTTGAATTCTATACACTTTGTAGATTTGTACCATACATCTGATACTAAGCTACTTATTAAACCACCTAATGTGGGAAGCATGATTAGGTAAGTGATTCATGGTATCCATAAAATTAAGTAACACACATGCTGTTCAGGAGAAATACATTATTCCTGGTAGAAACTAGAAAGAAATTCCTAACCATATGCCCTAAAGAATGATAAGAACTGGATTTATGTGTACGATGAATTGCTTCAACTCTGCTTCATAAAAGAAGGTTCACAGGTCCTTTCATCAACAGGTGACAGTTTCTGTGATGAATGGGTAGGTAAGAGACTCTGCCTGACCTGCTGGCATTATTGGAAACATGCCATATAAGGAGCATAGAACTAACCCACCTTTCCTTCTTGCTTCACTTCAAGAACAGGCAAGTCTTTTATAACAACTTTCTACGAGAATTATGGACATTAGGTACCATTACCAAAGATAGGTGTCCATTATTTTTTTTTCAGCAGCAGAAAAAACCCCATAGAGAATTGAAGATAGAGCAGCATCTTCAAAATACACATTTTCAGAGATGTTCATAAGTGCTACATTTATAGTAATTCTGTAAATTGCAGTTAAAATTGCTATGTGTTAAGTAAAATAAGTTTATTTGCTGCTGAACTTTTCAGAATGTTTGAAATATTTACACACAAGATTAATCTCAGAGAGTCATATGTGGTATTTAGAGTTTTCCAAACTTGTTTTACAGAAGAAATCCTCCTCTTTGCAGAGGATCTCATGAGCTATTTCAAGAAATACTCTTGAGATCTCCCACATCCTTTTATTCTGCACTCTGAATTTGGATTAATTCCAACATTGACTCAAAATCAATCCTATAAAGAAAGAGTTACATGCATTCTGACACTGATATGTATGCAACACTTCGAGCCCGTCTTTGGCACTGACTACTGTTAAAATAACAATGAGATGTATTAGCTTGATGGGATTTTAAAGAAATAACTTCTGAAATACTATTTGTTTTTTATGTTCTGACCTCAAGTGTATGCCATAAATTTCTTTAAATATCATGTTCTACCTGATCTTTCCTTCTAAGTTAGGGAAAGGACTTTGGCCAAAAGTAATAAAATCTGATCTAAGAAAATAGAGAAAGTGATTTAAGTTTCATATGCTGTTATTTTCTAATGGAAAGTATTAATACAAAGAGTTCAGAGACACTTAGAGACATATTAACAACTAGATCCTTAAACAAATGCCCTCAAATGTACAGGAGTACAAGAGGAAGATAAATAATTAACTTTGCGCTAGGACACCTATATATAATGCAGCTGATTAAAACAGGAAAAAACCGAGGAAAAAAGAAAACCAAAAATAAAACATACACATAGCAAGTTCTGGAAAGCACACAGAGCAAGTGGAACTGGCATGCTCTTGGGAGTGCTAAGTGCATATATACACTGAAAAACATTTCGGATGTTTCTCAATAGTTAAACATATGTTTAGCACATACATATAAAATATGAATAGGATATTTCTCTCAATTATTTCTACAATAATATTATAATGCTGTGGAAATTTTATTTTATGATATATTGTATTTAAACTGCAAAAAATTTGTCATGAAAATAAATAAATACAATCATCCCAATTTTCATATTAAAATGAATCTTGTCTATGAATATAAATAAAGTAACTGTAGATGAAAATCATTCTTATATTTGGTTTGTGGCTCATTTTATCAGTACTTTTTCCTCCTGTTTATAGATTTTAATCTTTTGGCTCCGGATTTATATTTTCACCTGCTGAAACCATGTCAATTTAGATGTCTATGAGCATCTCATACCATATTTTAAGCCCAAATAAGTTTGTCCATCAGAGTAACTAAGAATTCCCTTCTTTCATATACTTAAACCAAATTCTTGAAACTGTTTTGTCTCTTTGTTTCATTCTGGTCATCCAATCTGTTAGCATACTTGTCAGCTTTAGCAATAATATGTATCCAGAATCTTTCCACTTTTACTCCTTTTACTGCAACCATCTTAGTGAAAGCCATCATAGTTCTCTGCCTGGATTCCACTAATCACTGCTGTCTGGTACCTTGCCTCCAGCCTATTCTTCACACAGAAACCATACTGGCCATTTCAACACCTAAGTTGACCAGGGTATTCTTCTTCCAAACCCTCCAATGCTTTTCTATCTATATTTGTTGGTTACTGTTACCTATTAAGTGAACAAGGATCAAATAATTACATAAAATACATTACAAATTTAGTATTTTTTCACCTAATGTTCCAATTGAGGGGCTTCTTTCCTCTAGGTGAGGAGAGAACTGAATGTTTCAAAGATCCAAACACTTTCCACTCTGAGGCTTTATATCTTCACCATGCGACTTCCAGATTTAAGATGCTGGAACTCAAATTATTTGTAGGGTGTTAATTGATCTAGGTAAAATAATGTGCTTAAAATTAAGGACTTAAACATAAGATGCTCATTAAAATATGGACAAAGCAGTAATCTGATTGGTATAGTTATGAGGACTTACTTTTTCTTAAACATCTTCATTTTCTATATGTCTTTAGTTAGCATGTTATTTTCGTAATCTTAAAAATATAATCAAACTTTTTATGAGGGTAATGCAAGAAAAGGTGTTTGGTCTAATTCTCAGAGATTCAAAAGACTGAAGAGGAGGACACAGCAGGAAGGAAAGAATTTTATCAATTTTAAAGTAAAACAAACAAATATCCCCTCATTTGGAGAGGTAAAGGCTGGAGAAATGGCAGCAGTGAGAGGACAAGACCAATGCCATTTTGTGACTCTGAGCCTTTGTCTTAAATCCAGCAGCCCCCGCCAAGATCCCGAAAACTTGCGACACACTTAACGGCACACTGCTTTAGCGCCAGCGAGTCATTTTGCAATCTGGGCCAACCAATCAGGAAATTTAGCATTGGGCCCACCATAGCCAAACCTATCAGCCTAAAGGTCAACTGACCTCATGCTGACCACACTCACTCTTACCCAATCCTGTAGTGACAAGACCACTGTCCCCCTGCGCGAGCTTTCCCTTACCCAATCATGTAATGCCAAGGCATGTACTCCCCTGCTTGCGATTGTAATCCATAAAAAATCCCTGCTCCCCTAGACTGGGGCCGCACCTCCCTACCTGCTGCGTCGGTGAAGGTGTGCAGACCCTGTTCAAGCTTGTAATAAAAGACCCTTTTGTGATTACATTGGAATCGGACTCCTGGTGGTCTCTGGTGGTCTCATGAGCTTGGGTATTACAGCAGCATAGGACAGTGACAGTCTAGTTTTTTATTTTTATTTTTTATTTTT
>PVHX01006699.1:0-32757 GCA_004024805.1 Geosciurus inauris
GATATTCGTAGATGGTCCACAGATCAAAGGAAGAATGCAAGAATGAAGGCAGCATGAAATAAACTGGGATTCGCTTAATATTCATAGGAAGTGTATAGTCAAAATGTGCTCAGTTGAATCCCCCCAAAAAACCAACAAGGTCAACGGGTCGGAAGACGCCAGGAAGAGGAGCGCGTGAAATCCAAACGCAAACATGGCAGCAGAAATGAGGGGAATGGAGGGCACACCACAGGGACCTCGAAAAGCAAGTGGCCGGCGCTTCCAAGGGAGTGATAAAGTCAGCAAAGTGATTTACACGGGGTCCCAACCAGCCATTGACAGACACGCAGGTCACGACAGGTGGAGGGGACAGGGAGGACCGCTAGTTGACCAAGGGAGTGGACGGGAGCCACCCAACGCCTTCTTCCCCCTGCAAACGTGCACAAATCCCAGATGGACTGGGCGCTGGACAGAACTGAAGTGTGAACGGCTAGGAGAGAACGCCATCGGGGGCTGTGACCCTGTGTCCACCGAAGTCTCCTGACATAAGGCCAAAAGCAAGTTACGAGAAAAGGTGGGAACCCCGTTAAGAGAGTGAAGACAAGACAGAAACCAGGAGAGATTTACCACGTGAGTGCCGTTGGGTGGGCAGAGATGGGAAGCCACCGAAAAATCAAGGAACAACAGTTGCCACATGTATGAAAAGATAGGCAGCTTCACTAATGCATGCAAATGAAAGCCTCCGTGAGACACTGTCACACATCGCATCAGCAGTAAGTCAAGTCTGGTCATAACTCGTTAGCGTGGAGGGAGGACGGCTAGATCTCTGCACGGTGAGGGGTATGTGTGCACGTCATCGTTTTGGAAAGTATTATCTACATAAGTGGAAACCCCACTCGGTCCTGACCCCACTGATCCTAGGTATGTGTCCTAGAAAAAAATCCTGCATATTTTTAGGCAAAGACATGCTGATGTATTTGCGATCCTATCATTTAAGTAGGAAAATGTCACAGGGTGCAGCAGCACACACCTGTGATCCCAGTGACTCCGGAGACTGAGGCAGGAGGATTGCAAGGTGGAGGCCAGCCTCGGCAACTTAGGCTGTTTCAAAGCAAAAAAAAGGAATGAGGATGTAGCTCAGTGATAAAGTGCCCCTGGGGTCAGTCCCCAGTATCCCCCCCACAAAAAAAAATAAGAAAGGACACAAATGCCCACCAGTGAGCAAATGGTGATGTATTTCTACAGCGGCATGGCTGAGTGCTTGAAGGCCATTTGTCCTGAGCAAAAATCAAAACTATGGAAGGTGCGTGTGTGTGCGCGCATTTCCATTTGCATAGCATTCAAACAGGCAGGTCTAAACAAAATATTTGTGAATGGGCACATGTGTAATAAAATAATAAAACAAAGACAAATATAAAACCTGGAGGTCAGAATAGAAAAATGGATAGAATAGAAAAATGGATAGAATAGAAAAATGGACAGGGCACACAGGAAACTACCAAGTGTTGAGAGCACTTGATTTCTTCAGCTGGATGGTGGGTATAAGGCCAGTGGCTGTCACGTGTGGCGCTGGGGGTTGACCCCAGGGCTCGGCCGTGCAAGGCAGGCTCTGTCCCCACCGAGCTACGTCCCGGCCCCTGTTGTCATCAGTAGTGCACACAAATACGTATTTGCTCCAATTTCATCTCATCCACGAACTGATGATTTCTGGAAAATGACCAGCAACTCAAAGCTAGGAGTTGCCAGCCACCATAATGGCCACAGGGGACGGACACACTGGGGAGCTGGCAGAGCCGAACGTGATGTGAAAGTCCAAGTATGCGTTAACGAGGGAAAACGATGGAGGAAGCTGTTCCAGTATCTGTACTAGACTCGTCCCAGAAAGAGAAAAAACATTCGTAAAGGACTTCTGGGGCGGTACTGGGGAGTGGATCCAGGGTGCTTAACCACGGAGCCCCCTCCCCAGTACTTTTTTGTATTTTATGTAGAGACAGGGTCTCCCTGAGTTGCTCAGGGCCTCGCTTTTGCTGAAGCTGGCCTCCAACTTGCAGTCCTCCTGGCTTAGTCTCCCTAGCCACTGGGTTGACAGGTATGCACCCCTGTGCCCAGTTTTAAAGGATTTTTTAAAAGCCCCACCTGAACACCTCGAGGTGGACGGCTCTAAAAGAAACTTTATTTAGCCGAAAGGAAGAATGGATGAGGCAGGCATCAGACCTCTCTGCAGCCCGCGATTCTAGAAAGCACCCAATTCTTCTGGGTGAAGAGGGGAGGTGGAATGTGAACCCCTAACCACCTGTGAGCACTTTGGGAGGCTGAGATAGGAGGATCACAAGTTGGAGGCCAGCCTCAGCAATGGCGAGGCCTAAGCAACTCAGTGAGTCCCTGTCTCTACATAAAACACAAAATAGGGCTGGGGAGGTGGCTCAGGGTTCGAGTGCCCCTGAGTTCAATCTCTGGGACCAAAAAAAAGGACAGCCACCCCTTCCCCTTATCTCCCCAGCAGGTGGCCGCACAGCCCGCGGGGAGGAAGCGCGCCCACCTGGATCAAGCTGTTCCGCAGCCTCTTCAGGAGCGCGTCACTCCGCCACCGCAGGTACTTCTCCTGGTGGGCAAGGACCTCGGAGGTGAGGGTGGAGGCCCGGCTTCGGAATTCTTCAAGGTTGGGGGCCAGGAGGGGGGGTCTGCTTTGCAGTTTCTGATCCATGAGCTCCTCTTGGGAAATGGGGAGGCCGAACTCTTGGGTCAGGTCCTTGACCATGGCGGAGGAAGGCAGCAGGTCCCTGACCACCACCTCCCTGAGCTTGGTGCTGTGGTGGCAGATGTTGTAGATTCTGGGAGGAAGAACACGCCGCTCAGCCTCGGGGGCCTGGGACACGGGGAGTCATCCCTCACAGACCGCAGGTCACAAGTGAAGCGCTCGGGTCCAGCCTGACGCACTCGGCCTCCTACTTGCCTAGTGTCCCCTTCCCTCTTCCTTTGACCCCCAAGGACCCCCATGCTCTGCCCTGAATGCCCCTCTGTTTGCTGGTCTGGTCAACTTTGCGTGCAAGGTGTCCCCAGAGCCCACGTGGGGACCTTTCAGGGGCTCCGAGCAGCAGGGACAGGTTGGAGGGTCCCCACCCGTCAGTGCCCGGCTCCCTGGTGGGCGACCTGGGTGGACGGGGCAGGTGGGTGTGGTGAGGAGGGGCCCTGGGACGTGGCTCTGGGTGTTGTGTCTGGAGAGTGGGGTCCCTGCTCGCGGGTCACCATGGAGCTGCTGCCCTGCACCACACCCGTCCTCCAGGACGTCCAGCCTCGCCTGGGCCCGGGGCCCGGAGCTGCTGTCCCTGGACGGGGACCTGGACACCTGGCCCTGGACGCCCCTGTCCTCTTCTACAGTTGTGTTGATTGGGTCTTTTAGTCACCACGGCACAAAAAGCTGACTAAACCCGGTCATATCCGTGGCCTCAAGAGTCCACTGGGCAGCATCCCTGGCTAGCTGGCCAGTGGAGGACATCAGAATCCTCCACCAGGAAAGGCGATACGTGCGTAGCCTGATTTCTGAGCAAACCTCAAAGACTCGGCCCAACCACCCAAAACTCTCCTTTGCCAGGCGCAGTGGCGCACGCCTGTAAGTCTAGCAACTTGGGAGGCTGAGGCAGGAGGATCGCATGTTGGAGGCCAGCCTCAGCAACTGTGAGGCCCTAAGCACCTCAGTGAGACCCTGTCTCTAAATAAAATATCAAAAGGGCTGGGGACGCGGCTCAGTGGATAAGCCCCCACCCCACCCCTGTTCAATAACCAGTGCCCCCCAAAAGTGGGGCACACACCCCTTGCCTAAAAAAACAAAGGAAAACTCCCCCTTGGTGTCCTCTCCCAGATATGCAGTGGACACTTGGTCCAGGCTGGCGCTGGCCAGCAAGCACGTGCAGGGACAGCTATGTGCCCCCCCCCACCCCGGTGCTTCCAAGGTGTGCGCAGTGGCTGGGCAGCTGGACCCGCCTCGGGCTTCTCCGAGTCGCCTTCACCTTCAACAGGAGCAGCCATCGCGGGCACAGCGGCCAGCGTGGCGAACACCCGGTAAACAGCCTCTCCCCTTTCCCCGGGGGTCCCCAGCTGCTTCCTGCCACCTACCATGCGGGACGGGGTCCAAGCGTCCAGAGAAACGTTCTGGCCCTCCTCACACACCCCTGCCTGACAGTAGCTCTGGCCCCGCTGTCTGGAAAGGACCCCTGGACACCCGCCCGACCCCTGCAGCCAGGCTGGGGTGAGGGGCAGGGGCAGTGGAGAAGGCCCGGAGCCCTGGACGTGGGGAGGGCGCCCTGGAGAGCAGGACGGAGAGTCCTCAGGAAACTAGGAACAGAGCCACC
Source organism: Geosciurus inauris (assembly GCA_004024805.1). Classification (NCBI taxonomy): domain Eukaryota; kingdom Metazoa; phylum Chordata; class Mammalia; order Rodentia; family Sciuridae; genus Geosciurus; species Geosciurus inauris. Next base: position 4,329 of record PVHX01006699.1, read on the forward strand.
ACTGGACCAGCCGTCCACTCCTTGGTCTACACCCAGGGGACTTAAAGTCAGCACACGACAGTGACCCAGCCACATCCATGTTTATAGCAGCTCAACTCACAATAGCCAAGCTATGGAGCCAACCTAGGTGCCCTTCACCAGGTGGATGGATCCAGAAACTGTGGTGCAGACACACAGTGGAATATTACTCAGCCATGAAGAAGAATGAAGTCAGGGCATTTGCAGGTAGATGGATGGAGCTGGAGGCTGTCACGCTAAGTGACATCATCCAGTCCCCAAAACCAAAGGCTGAATGTCCTCTCTGATATGCAAGTGCTGAGTCACAATAAGTGGGGGATGGCAGTTCCCTGGATGAGACCAAGGGGAGGGAGGAGAAGGGACAGGAAAGACAGTGGAGTGACTGGGACGTCACTTTCCATGTTCACATGTGAACACACGACCAGGGACAGTCCAGCCCAGGTCCACCCACAGGCACGGGAGGCTAGCCTCCAGGCGTGTGCGACATGTCAGTGTGCATCCACTGTCAGCCAAAACGGACTCCCAGCCCTGAGTTCCTCCTGCACCCCCCACCCTCCTCTCCCTTCTCCTTTATTAATACATCCAATAGCACTAGAGCTGGGAGCACTCTGGGCCGCAGCCAGTCCCAGGCAGGGGAGGGGCTACCAGGATGGTGACCGTCTGCTAGTGGCCCCTGGAGGTCAGCCTTTCTTACCTCCACCGAGAACCTGCTGCTCCCCTTCTGTAGTCCCGGTGGGATGCGCACACACGGGCCACCCCAGTGCACCCTGGGGTCCCTGGCTCCTGGCTGCATTTGTCCCACGCTTCTGAACTTTGGCCTCCTGAGAAGGGACTGGTTCCATCAGCACCTCTCAGAGAGCCAGTGTCTCTTTTTTTTTTTTGTACCAAGGATTGGACCCAGGGGTGCTTAACCACTGAGCCACGTCCCCAGCCCTTTCTATATTTTATTGAGAGACAGGGTGTCGCTGAGTTGCATAGGATCTGACTAAGTTACCGAGGCTGGCCTCCAATTTGCGATCCTCCTGCCTCAGCCTCCAGAGGCGCTGGTGAGACTGGCTGACAGGCAGGAGCAACCTCCACAGTGCGGCGAGAGGTCTCGGTCTGTGAGACTCACATCACCGCCTGGAGGCCTGGGACGCATAGGGGAAAGGCAGAACCAAAAACAGAGGCCGCAAAGGTGCACCTTCACTCAGGAGCCGGGTCTCAGGCACCAGGAGGAGGGTGGGACCGCGCTGGGGAGAAACCGAGAGGTAGAGCCTTCCCTTGCACAGTCGTCGCCTGGGCTCGGATGGTCATTTCCCCGATGCTCACTGGAAAATGGATTTTACCCAGCCACTCCCCTGCTGGGGACAGGAGGATCAAACCTAGCAGAGTGGCAGGCACGGATGACCAGCCTACCCTGACACCGTCTGGGGAGAGCCTCCACCCTGGCTGGCTTCCTTGGGCCAGCAGAGTGAGTAGGACCCACGTTCCCATGGCTGGGCCCAGTGGCGCACACCTGCCATCCCAGCGACTCGAGAGGCTGAGGCAGGAGGATCGCAAGTTGGAGGCCAACCTCAGCAACTTAGCAAGGCCCTCTCTAAATAAAAAAAATAAAAAAGGCTGGAGTCGTGACTCAGTGGTGGAGCACCCCTGGGTTCCATCCCCGGAACCAAAAAGAAAAAGTAAAAGGACCTCGCTTCTCCCTGAAGCCCGCCACCCACAGGGCCCCACCTGGCCAGCGCCTGGAAGGCCTTGTGCGGCACGGCATTGCGCAAGTAGAGGCCCGGGTTCCGCATGAGCTGTGCCACCGGCCTGAAGAGGTGCACGTGGTACAGGATGGTCTCCAGGTCCGCGTAGAGGCGGTGGCGGAACAGCAGCTGCGAGTTGTAGAGCACTTTGTGTTTCCTGAGCTCCAACGTGGGGATTCTGGAAGACAGGGCCGCGGGCGGGACGGCCTTAGCTGGGCACACTCAGTGTCTCGGGGGTCAAGGAGCAAGGGTCAGTTCCCAGTCCCAGAAAAACAAGCAGAAAGAGAGTTCCAATCATTGTAGTCAGCTGTCAATCAGTGAAGATCCTCCTGCCTCAGCCTCCGGAGCCACTGGGATTACAGGCATGCGGAACCTGGTAAATGTATGCCTACCCTGTATCCCAATTCCGGATCCATACGTGTGGTCATCGGTAGGAACCTGTTTTGTGAAGTACTTGTTGGAATCATTCTTCCACCCATTCTTCTTCTGGGTGGTTTTGATCAATCTTATTGATTCAAAGAACTCTTTGTATTTTCAGGCTACTACTATCTTCCATACATTGTAAATCAATTTTTTTCTGACTTCTTTTCTCTGTCTCTCTCTCTCTCTCTCTCTCTGTACTGGGATTGAAACCAGGACACTGTGGCCAAGCTGTGGGCCTCACCTATAATCTCAGTGATTGGGGGAGGTGGACAGTGGAGGCCAAGGCAGGCGGCTTGCAAATTGGAGGCTAGCCTCAGCAACTTAGGCCCTAAGCAACTCAGCCAAACCCTGTCTCTAAATAAAATACAAATAGGGCTGGGGAGGTGGCTCAGTGGTTAAGGACCCCTGGGTTCAATCCCTGGTACTAAAAAAAAAAATTATGGTCTTAGTCTATATGGAATTTTGTGTGTATTGTTTGAACCAGAAAACTAGGAAATCAGGAATATGGTGGGGACTCCTCAAGCTGATGAGGGACATCTACAGAAACCCTAGATCTGACATCATGTGTGGAGAGGAAAGAAAAACGCCTGCTGCCAGTGATCAGAGATAAGACGCTGTGCCTGCTCTCGTCCCGCTCACACCAGGTCCCACCAGATCCCCGTCTGCCCAACAAGGAAACACAGGGGCACCGACTGGAAAGGAAAAAGTGTGTCCCCATTTGCAGAGGACACAATAGTCTGTGTCAAAAATCCCAAGGAACTTACCAAAACAAAGTATAACTCTCAGCAGGCGCAGTAGCACACACCTGTCATCCCACTGGCTTGGGAGGCTGAGGCAGGAGGATTGCGAGTTCAAAGCCAGCCTCAGCAGTGAGGCCCTAAGCAACTCAGGGAGACCCTGTCTCTAAATAAAATATAAAAAAGGGCTGGGGAGGGGGCTCCATGGTCGAGCACTTGCCTAGCATGCGTGAGGCACTGAGTTCGATCCTCAGCACCACACATAAATAAACTAAATAAAGGTATTGTGTCCATAAAAAAAATAGTGATAGCAAAAACTGGCGAGGATGCAAATAAACTGAGCCTCCTGTACGTCGCTGGTGGACACGTGCACTGCTACAGCCAGCCTGGAAAGTGGGTAGTTTTTAGCACCTACCAATATCGACTTGCTGGAAGAAGGTGGGTGTGGCCCAGGGGCTGAGAATCTCGAGGGCCATCTTGGAATTCTTCCTACCACACTAAACATGCACAGGCCATGTGACCCAGCGAAAGGAAGCTTGTGTCCACACAAAAACCCAGACCCACTTGTTCATAGCAGCTTTATTTGTAGTAGTCACAAACTGGAAACAGCCAGGTGCGGTGGCGCACGCCTGTTATCCCAGCAGCTCAGGAGGCTGCGGCAGGAGGGTCACAAGTTGGAAGCCAGCCTTAGCAACAGCAAGGCGCTAAGCAACTCAGTGAGACCCTCTCTCTAAATAAAACACAAAATAGGGCTGGGGATGTGGCTCAGTGGTCGAGTGCCCCTGGGTTCAATCCTCAGTACACCCCTCCCCCAAAAAGGAGCTCTGTACCCATAACCCACATTTCTCCTTCTCTTGAGATCTTGGCAACCATTGATCCACCTCTCTCTCTGTGGAGTTGCCTAGCTGGATATTTGTATAAATGGAATCACATAATAGGTGGCCCTCTGTGCCTGGCATCTTTCACTCAGCATAGCATTTTCAAGTGTATGTTAAAGTGTGTGTATCAGTACTTCATTGATTTTCATGGCTGAGTAATATTCTATTGAATGGATATACCGCATTCAGCTAATCAGTTGATGGCCATTTGGGTTGTTTCCAGTTTTTGATTATTATACATAATGCTGCTATGAAAATTTTTTTTATTTTTTTTTAGTTGATTGACCTTTATTTATTCATTTGTTTATATGTGTTGCTGAGGATCGAACCCAGTGCCTCCCACATGTGAGGCAAGTGCTCTACCACTGAGCCACAACCTCAGCCCCTGCTATGAAAATTTTTATGTAAGCTTTTGTGTGGATGTGTGTTTCGTATGGATGTATGTTGTGTTATGTACCTAGACGTAAGGCCAGCTCCTCTCTGGGGCTCTTGGCTTGTCAGCACATCAGGTCGGGTCCCCACAGGCCTGCAATCCCCTCTTGGGTGGCGAGACTCAACCTCCAGACTCCCTGCGGCTGGCATGTGGGGTTGGGGCATCTGAGCTCTGAGGACAGATGGGAGTCCTAAATACTCAAGGACAGAGATGCTGTTTACCCAGAGGAGGATAATTGGAAACTGCAAATTGTAAAAGAACGAGAAAAGTGTCGTGGTGTGACATGGAGCATGGCCGGCGGGCTGTCTCGCAAATTCGAGGAATGAAATCCACAGACACGAGGGTGAGAGCCGAGTAACAAGACCAGAGCGAGAGAGCAGAGTTCCCAAAGGAAGCCAGCGGCTGGCTGTTGGCTAGGGTTTTTTGTTTGTTTGTTTGTTTGTGTTTTTGTTGTTGTTGGTCCCAGGGATTGAACCCAGGGGTCCTCAACCACTGAGCCCCCTCCCCAGCCCTATTTTGTGTTTTATTTAGAGACAGGGTCTCACTGAGTTGCTTAGGGCCTCACTAAGCTGCTGAGGCTGGCCTCCACCTTGCGATCCTCCTCCCTCAGCCTCCCGAGCCGCTGGGATCCCAGGCATGCACTCTCGGCTCCTTCCTGGAAATGCCAAGCAAACCACCTACCGCCTCTGGTGGCTCTCCCACAGCTGCCTCAGGCCTCGGTCGGCCAAGCCTTCCAGAATGAAGAGGTGGATCTTCCCGTCCAGCAGGTGGAAGCCGGTGAGGACGTCCAGGTGCTCCTGACTCTGGACCTTGACCCGCATCTTGAAGGCCGAGAGGATCTGCTGGACGGTCCAGGGCGGGTAGGAGTCCAGCTCCAGGGCCTTGGCGTTGATCAGGGTGATGTCCCTCAGCAGGCTCTGCAGGAGGCCCAGGTCCTGGGCGTCGAAGATAAAAATGATGCGGCCAAAGTGGGTGTGCGCCAGGTCCAGGTCGTGGGCTTTGGTCCAGGTGCTCAGGGGCACCGCGACGTCCACGCGCAGTTTGAGCAAGGAGTTGGCCTCCAGGTAGTTGCCCGCGGGCAGCGAGCTGTGCTGCAGGACGTCGGTGGTGGGCATCTGGAGCCTGAGCCCCTTCCTGCCCCTGCGGCCCTGGCAGCCGTGCGTGGACTTGGGCTCACAGCGCTGGATGGGGACAACCAGTTTCAGGTACTTGTGGCCCAGGAGGAGGTCAGCGAAACTGACCCGGGCCACCCCGTGAGGGTCCCATGTCTTGTTCTGGGACTCGAAGGGGTTGTCCTCGGTCTCTTTGGCGGAGATGAAGGACTGGATGTTCCTGAAGGAATCCAGGAGGTCCTCCCCAAACAGGGTGGGCTTCCTGGAATACTCATCCGACTTCCGGTCCCGGTCGTGGACTTCCACCACCATGGGGGGACCCTCCAGGTACTCCCTCAGGTCGCGGGGGTGCATGGCTCCCAGGAAGATGACGTTGATGTCCTCAAAGTAGACGTGGGTCCCGTGGGGCTGCTCCTCGGTCTTGTGGACCGGAGTCTTGTAGAACTGGTACCTGCAGTGCACGGGGTTGCACAGCCTCTGCAAGAGAACAAGGCCAGCCTCCGCTCACCGAGGGCAGGGAGGCCCTGCAGCCTGGGAGCCTCAGTCTCCTCTGCCCGTGGGGTGACTGGCCCACTGTCCCAGATCGTCACAGCACTTGGGGGCCTGCTGTCCACACAGGCACCAAGATGGCAGCTGGCACCAGGTCAGGGCACAGGAGCTATTGATCATTTTTTCCACCCCTCCCAAACTGGCCGTGAAGGCAGGGCTCGGCTTTGCACATGTGCATTTCTAGTTCATTCGCTCTTTCTTTCTTTATTTTGATACCAGGGATTGAACTCAGGGGTGCTTAACCACAGAACCGCCTCCACAGCCCTTTTTATATTGTATTTAGAGACAGGGTCTCGCTGAGTTGCTGAGGCTGGCCTCCAACTTGCAATCCTCCTGCCTCAGCCTCCTAAGCCACTGGGATGACAGGTGTGCACCACCGCACCTGGCGTATTTCTAGCTCTTATTCCAGGTTGGGCATAAGTGGTGGAAAGAAGTGGGCTTTTAGAAAAGGTAATCCCACTGGGTGTGGCTCAGTGGTGAAGGGCTTGCCCAGCATGCCTAAGGCCCTGGGTTCGATCCCCAGCACTGCGGAAAAAGAAAAAGAAAGAAATGGAAAATGTCCAGAAGAGGAAATCCCTGTTTTCCACAGGCATCTGAAGAAGGGGCAGGAGGTCCCCTGAGGGGTGGGAGAAGGTGTAGGAAGAGGAGTAAAGCCAAGCCAAGGGCTGAAGTGTGCGCTTCGGGTTTGTGCAAAGATGTGATGGTCATAATCCAAGCCAGTGGCCACAGGCAGGCTCTACGTGCACTACCATTCATTGTAGACCGAAGCCCAGGATTCGTCCCAACCTGACCTTGGACTGGCACTGCTCCCGGGCACCTGAGAGACATCTACCAACATCCACGGGGCAATGCATGTTCACCTAAGTCTCAAGGAATCCCCACTATGGTCGTCATGACCACAGTGACATGTGCACAGCATGTTGACAAGAGCAGCACAATTCACAAGAGCCAAACCATGGAACCAGCCCAGGGGAGCACCGGTGGATGAGTGGATACAGAAAGCATGGTCTGTACACACAGTGGAATATTACCCAGCCCTGAAAAAGATGTCATCGTGGCAATATGCAAGAAAACGGATGGAACTTGACAATATCATGTCAAGTGACATAAGCCAAATGCAGAAGGTCAAGGGTTATGTGTTTCCTCTCATGTGAAGAAGGCAGAGATGACAAAGGAAAGGAAAAGTGGGGTGGGCGGTGGATCTCATGGAAATCAAAGGGAGATCAATAGAGGAAAGGGACTCAGGGTGGAGGGTGGAGGGTGGAGAGGGAGGGGGATGTCCGGGGAGTGACATTGGCCAGACTATATTGTTTTGTTGTGAATTTGCACATTTGGTCACAAACTCCTCGTTCTGTGCAACCATAATGCACCAATTAAAAAATGTGGGGAAGCAAGCAACACCAAGTACCCTCTGCAAAACAGAGATACATCTTTGATTTTCTGGCCTTCAACCAAACTGGGAAACAACTTAAAGTCAACTTAAAAATACTTTCACAATATCTTCTGAGTGAGCAAACACTGAACTCAAATACATCTCAAATTTATAATTCTTTCATTTCTGAAATTCAGGGGAAGAAAGCTTTCTTACTGTGAAGATTGCATCGAACGAGATCACACTACAGAATCACCAAGCACCCAAGGAAGAAGGCACTGTTGGAAAAACCAGAGGCACAAAGGAATATTAGAGTGAACGGACACATAAGTGAGTCTGTTGGATGTGTTTAAGAAATAAAAAAATAGTATCAAGGGAAATTTGTGTTCCTATTTACAAGCAATAAGTAGTTTTTTAAAAAATATTTTTTAGTTGTAGATGGACACAATGTCTTTATTTTATTTTTATGTGGTGCTGAGGATCAAACCCAGGGCCTTACACATGCGAGGCAAGTGCTCTACCACTGAGCCACAGCCCCAGCCCCCGCAATAAATAGTTTTTACATTGCCATTTAAAAACATAAAATAGTAAGAAATCAGATGAAAACCAACAACTATAAAAAAACACCGCAGAAATACGAAAGAAGATTTAAATAGAGACTGAAACCATGGTTACAAAAATGCATCATGAGCCTAAACATAAAGGCTAAATTATAAATCTCCTAGAATAATACATAGTAGAATATCTTCATGAACCTGGGATAGAAAAAGATTTGACAGAATGCAAAAAAAAAAATCCCTAATGATAATAAGAAAAGTTGATAAAATAGACTTCACCAAAATATCTGTGGTGGGGGGGCACACCTGTCATCCCAGCAGCTCGGGAGGCTGAGGCAGGAGGATTGCAAGTTGGAGGCCAGCCTCAGCAACGGCGAGGTGCTAAGCAACTCAGTGAGACCCTGTCTCTACATAAAACACAAAACAGGGCTGGGGATGTGGCTCAGTGATCGAGTGGCCCTGAGTTCAATATCTGGTATTCCCTCCTCCCCAAAAAAGGCACTACTAAGAAAATTAAACTCAACCCCCAGACTGGCAGAAAACATGATTTATAAACACACAGAGACATTATCGTGTATGTATTTGTATCCACACCAAAAAAAAACAAAAGAATCATTTGTTAAAATTGCGTCCTCAGTGCAGGGCCACCCTCAACATCTGGGACTGTGCCTTTATGAAAGAGACCCTAGAGAGCTGGATGGGTCCCTTCTGCCCTGTGAGGACACAGTGAGAAGACACCGTCCACGAGGAAGAGAGTCCTCACCAGACACCCAATCCAGGGCTGCCTTGATCTTGGACTTTGCAAACTGTATAACTGAGAAGAAATTCTGCTTGTTTGTAAGTCACCTGGTTCATGTTATCTTTCTTTTTTGGGGCGGGTACTGGGGATTGAACTCAGGGGTACTCGACCACTGAGCCACATCCCCAGCCCTATTTTGTGTTTTATGTAGAGACAGGGTCTCACTGAGTTGCTTAGGGCCTTGCTAAATTCCTGAGACTGGCCTCCATCTCGCGATCCTCCTGCCTCAGCCTCCCAAAGTGCTGGGATGTCAGGCGTGCACCACCGCGCCCAGCTTGATGTCATCTTTTGTGCAGAGGCCCAGCAGACTAAGACAATATCTGAGGAAGGACTTACACCTAGTATACAAAAAGAACATCCACAAAACCAATAATAGGAAAGAAGAAGATATAAAAGGAGTAAAAGAGAAACTTGCCAACTGGTTCCATGAGGCACGCACACCCACCCTGGCTTTGCCAGCGAACACAACAGACGTCATGGAGGAGCCAGCTCTCTGGGGACCCTGAGGCAGTGAGCGGATCTGGGGAAGTGCCAGCGTTCAACCGCAACACAGTGATGAGCCATCCACGTGTGGTTTTCCTGCTGTGGACGAGATTCCCAGGAAGACCGGCTTCTAGAACTATGCATGGGGCGCCGACAGGGCTCCAAGGGACCCTCCCTTTGGTCTCCACGGTGGGAGGGAGAGCTCTGTGGGACCCAGAGAGCACAGCAAGTCCCCTGCTGGGTCCCTCTCCTGGCCCTGGCGTTCAGGAATGTGCAAGTTCCAAGTTCAAGATTGCAGCTCGCAATCTAGGGCCAGCGCTGAGGAAGCACCAAAAAAAAAAATCTGAGAGAGGAACTCTGTCTGAACAGAGTATGTAGAAAACATTACTTCTCAGCATGGGTCCCCAACCCTTGTCTCCAGTGGCAGATCCGGTCACATGGAGGGTGGGCGGCCTCAAGCTGCACCTCTGTAGCCAGAGGGCCCCTGAGGCATGGAGAGTGTGCAGGAGGTGGTGGAAAGGAGGAAACTGAGGAAGAGGTTCCATGAAGTGAAGTATGAACCCACCGACTCCTCCCTAGATGGCACTGTCTGAATTGGACCTCGGGGAGCCCACCGAAAGCTCTTAGACCTGAACTACCATGTAGACCACTGGTGGTCCCCGAGTCGTGCGCATCCAGGACAGATTTGAACAGCACTACAAAATCCTCGAGGACCGGACCAACGGCCCCGAGAAGACAGTGGAATTTTCACCGTGACCCTTGCAGAATGTGTTAGCTCACAAGAACAGATTCAAAAGTGCCGGTGTGCTCCAAGGACTTAGAACAAGACCCAGGGTCTCATAACCTGAGATTCAAAATGTCTAAGACACAATCCAAGATTACCTGACATACAGAGAACTGTCATCCCGGCACTTAGGGAGGCTGAGGCAGGAGGATCAAATTCAAAGCCAGCCTCAGCAACAGTGAGGCGCTAAGCAACTCAGTGAGACCCTGTCTCTACATAAAACACAAAATGGGGCTGGGGATGTGGCTCAGTGGTCGAGGGCCCATAAGGTCAATCCCTGGTACCAAAAAAGAAAGGAGGACAGAAAATCTCCTAAATTTGTCAAAAGACATTAACTTGTAGGTCCTAGAATCTCCATAAATCCCAATCAGATGAACTCAAAGAAATTCATGCTCGGACACACCCTTATTGAACAGATAAGAAGCAAAGATGACACATATTAAAAGCACCCCAGAGAAAAATGATGCATTACACCAACAAAAACACTCCAGGAGATTCAGTGTCCAAATAACAGGAGCTCCAAAAAGACAAGGAGCAAGAAAGAAATAATCAGTGAGATAATACAAGACAATTGCCCAGCACTGGAGAACATAGACTTTGATGTTGAGAGAGCTCACTCGTTCCCCTGGCTTATAGATAAATGTATAAATATATATTTATAATATAATATATTTATAATATATAGATAAATAGATAAAAATATCAATACACAGTTCTGTTTCTGGGTCAAGATGGAATACGTACACTTTTCCCGCTAAGTTACGTGTCCAATAAACATAAGAAGGTGCAAAGTGGAGGAAAGCTGGCTAGAAACAGGACCAAGGAACAACTGTTGGGTTTCCTGGGTTTTCCACTGGCCTTCCATGTTCTGAGGCAGATCTGAAGAAGTCGGTCACACAGAGCTGCCAATAAAAGAAGGCAGGAAACACCCCCCCAAAAAAGTCTGCTTTCTCCCGCCAAAGGACCAAGAAAGGGGTGGCCGAGCATGACAGAAAATGGTCAGGAAAATAATCACCTGACCCCAGCGAGACACCATGGGGAAACACCCCCACAAGCAAAGGCTGAATGACGAATCCTGGACGTCCACCTCAGCCTACTCTAACCAAGTTCCCCTGACCACTGCCCTGACTGGGATGGAGTCAGGAGAGACCAAGCAGGAGCCAGAACTTGGATCAGCCTCCATTGGTCATGCAGCCCCCTGTGACCACCATGTTGTCACCTCAGGTCATGCAGGGGTCAGGTCTCTGTGATCACTCTCTATCCAAATAAGGTCATATTCTGAGGTACACGAAAAGAAGATTCTACAAGCTTTGAGTGAAGTTAAAAAAAAAAAAGCAAAGGTTCAACACAGAACATGAAAAAAAATATATATGATGGGACAATTGCCTTCAAAACTCTGAAGGAAAATTAGAATTCGATACCCAGACTATCTACCCAGTAGAAGGGTAGAATCATGGGTGGGGGAGGGTATTCCATTGATCTTTTCTGAAGAGGTTACTGGAGGATGTGCTCCAGCAAAACCAAAGAGGAAGCAAATGAAGAGGAATACATGGCGTCCAAAAGACAAGAAAATCCAGCCAAGGGAAGAGGGCTCACCTGACTTTGGTAAGCATCCAGCCAGGTGCTGCTGCTGTAACAGGAAAACCCAGGGTTTCCTTTTTTCTTAATCCCAGTTATTTTTTATCTGTTCTAATTAGTTACACGTGACAGCAGACGGCACATCAACATCCTACATAGATGCAGTCTAGCTTCTCTTCTGGCTGTACGTGACGTAGGGTCACACAGGTCCTGCAGTCCTGTGTGCACGTGGGGTGATACTGTCCCATTCATTCTGCTGTCCCTCCCACCTCTGCCCCTCGCCTCTCTTCACTCCCTGCTGCCTGACCCACGGGAACTCTTTTCTTCCCTAGTCCCCCTCATTGTGAATCAGCCTCCACATATCAGAAGGAACATTCTGCCTTTGGTTCTTTGGCTTATTTCGCTCAGCATGAGAGTCTCCAGCTCCATCCCCACGGCATCCTGAAGAGAGGCTGGAGACCTCCATTCCTACAGCCCCTGTGATGGAGTGAGACACCTCAGGTTTGGTGGCTCCTAGTTAGGAACTAACTCTTTCATGTCTCCCCAGGGGCTTAAATGTGGCTGTTAATCACATTTCCCACATAAGGCCATTGAGAAAATGAGAGAGGACATGGAAGCGGGAGAGAGGCTCTCTTTTTTGGGGGGACGGGTACCAGGGATTGAACTCAGGGGCCCTCAACCACAGAACCACCTGCCCAGCCCTATTTTGTATTTTATTTAGAGACAGGGTCTCTCTGAGTTGCTGAGGGCCTCGCTATGTTGCTGAGGCTGGCCTCCAACTTGTGGTCCTCCTGCCTCAGCCTCCTGAGCCACTGGGATGACAGGCGTGGGTCATCGCGCCGGGCGAGAGGCTCTCTTATCTCAGTTGGTAAGGCCGATTCTCACCTCCAGTTCATGAATGGGAACAGGTTGTGACGGTAGGCAAGTAACACAGTCAATCTTTATGATCAGGGGGTTTAACTCCAGCTTCTGCTCCTCGGTCATGATAGGCTCTTCTGTTTTCAAAGTCAAAAGGCAATCTAGGATGTTGGCCGACCTCTCGCTGCCCCGGCTCATGACAGCCTGACATCCTGGGTGAAATACACACAGTGCTTTAGACAACCCCTCAGGCACAGAGGGACCAAGCAACCAGAAAAGGGCTGATGATAAAACCACTAACAAAAAAGAAAACTTAACAAAAAAAAAAAAGAATCCGGAAACACCCACAGGCAGCATGTTATGTGTCAATGTCTCAAACTGAAGTCTCATCAAGTCTCTAAGAGAATTGAATATTTTTTTCTTTTCTTTTTTTTTTTTTTTGTACCAGGGATTGAACCCAGGGGTGCTTAACCACGGAGCCACGTCCCCAGCCTTTTTGATGTTTTATTTAGAGACAGGGTCTCGCTGAGTTGCTTATGGCCTTACTAACTTGCTGAGGCTGGCCTCCAACTTTTGATCCTCCTGCCTCAGCCTCCCGAGCCACTGGGATTAGAGGCATGTGTCCCCACACCAGCCTGGCTGAGAATGGCATTTTTTTTTTGTCCTTCAATCTGATATATTTCTTGAGTCATCCAGGATACGGTAAGGAATACTGATACATAGGTGCCCATCAACCCCAGTCTGGTTTAGTTGGTCTGGGGAGTGGGGTCTCCACTTTGGAAGTTTCAAAATCTCCTTCTTAGAACCTCTGCCTTCGGGGATGGCAGCTACTAGGCATATGTGGCTTCTAGAATTTGCAATGATTAAAGGTAAATAACATTTCAAGGGCAGGTCCGTTAGCATGCTGACTTCATTCCACACGCTCGGTGGTCAGCGAGGACACAGGGCCTGGTCACCGCTGCAGACGGTGCTATTGGGGAGAACCACTCCGGGTGATGACTTTAGAACAGAGAATCTTGCTCAAATAATGTCAGTGTGTACACCTGGCACTTAGGTGGATGTCACTTTGCTGATATCTCACAAGAAAAAGGTCGGTTCTCATGCAGTACAAGACTAACGTGTCTGGGCCAAACCCACAGGAGGACAACTCTCGCTGTGACGGTTCTGCAGTAGCTCTGCTTTAAAAAACAATGTGGGTGAATTATACTTTGCAAAGCATACATGTAGGTTTGCCTATAAAATATGGTCCCTCAGGGCTGGGGTTGCGGCTCAGTGGCAGAGCGCTTGCCTTGCATGCGTGAGGCACTGGGCTCGATCCTCAGCACCACGTAAAAATAAAGATATTGTGTCCAGGGGCTGAGATTGTGGCGCAGTGGCAGCGTGCTCGCCTAGCACGCATGAGGCACTGGGTTCGATCCTCAGCACCATATAAAAACAAAATAAAGATATACTGTCAGCCGGGCGTGGTGGCTTACGCTTGTAATCCCAGCACTTTGGGAGGCTGAGACAGGAGAATCGCGAGTTCAAAGCCAACCTCAGCAAAGGCGAGGTGCTAAGCAACTCAGTGAGACCCTGTCTCTACATAAAACACAAAATAGGGCTAGGGATGTGGCTCAGTGGTCGAGTGCCCCTGAGTTCAATCCCCAGTACCAAAAAAAAAAAAAAAAAAAAAAAAAAAGATATACTGTCCACCTACAACTAAAAAAATAAGTAAAATTTAAAAAAAAAGATATTGTGTCCATCTACAACTAAAAACAAATTTAAAAACATATGTGGTCCAATTAAAGACACACCGTGGTAGCAAAAATTAAATGAAATGAGCCAGGCACAGTGGCACACACCTGTCATCCCAGCGGCTCAGGAGGCTGAGACAGGAGAACCACAAGTTGGAGGCCAGCCTCAGCAACATAGTGAGGCCCTGTATCTAAATAAAATAAAGAGGGGCTGGGGAGATGGCTCTGTGGTTCAATCCCTGGTACCAAAAAAAAAAAAATACAAAATTATTCTATGTATATATATGAATATACCACAGTGAATTCTGACTTTATGTATAGCTCTAATGTTTTTAAAAATTAAAAAAAAATAAATAAATGGAAGACCAGCAGAGCAGATGAAGAGAAATAGGGGGAGGGATGAGGAAAAACAAAAGACGAAGCATAGGGGCTGAAATGGAGCCGTTTACATCCCGTGCACATATGACTATATAAAAAGGAAATCCACCCCGCGTTTAACTACCGCGCACTTCAAAAGCATCTTCTTAAAAAACAACAAAACTGCACCTCTGCGAAGCAGCCACTAGAGGGCGCACACGCCCATTCGAAAGCACAAAGGTGATTCTCATTCATTCTCTGTCTCTGTCTCTGTCTCTGTCTCTGTCTCTCTCTCCCCCCTTCCTTTTCCAGTACTGGGAATTGAACTCAAGGTCGTTCTACCGCTGAGCTACGCCCCCACGTTTGTTTTATTTTTCATTTGGACACAGGGTCTGGCTAACTGTCCAAGCCTGGACTTCAATGTCCAGTGCTCCTGACTTAGTCCCTCCAGTCAGGGCCCCACCCCGGTTGCCTGAAAATTACTTTCTTTAAATAGAAAAACAGAGGAGGCTGTGAATGCAGCTCAGTGGTCCAGCGCTTGCCCAGCGTGCATGAGGCTGTGGGTCTAAGCCCCTGTCCCAAAGGGAAAAAGGATTTTTCCCTATATTGTACCCCTTCAAAAAAAAATAAAGTCACATAATTTTACCCAAAATATATTCTGAGCTTTCCATCATCAAACTATATGAATATAGCCAGTTGTGGTAGCACATGCCTGTCATCCCAGCAGCTTGGGAGGCTGAGGCAGGAGGATCACAAGTTGGAGGCCAGCCTCAGCAAGGGCGAAGCACTAAGCAACTCAGTGAGACCCTGTCTCTACATAATACAAAACAGGGCTGGGGAGGTGGCTCTGTGGCCGAGGGCCCCTGAGTTCAATCCCTGGTACAAAAAAAAAAAACAAAAAAACCCACTATATAAATATAACAATATCTAATTATGTGGTAAAATATATAAAATCTATTTCTTTCTATAGATATAATGTCAATTTATTATACACCAATATGTTGAAAATCTAGTTTATAAATTGTGATAAATCTTACCAAAAAATCAAATTCTTCTTGTGCCATTGAGCTGCATGGCCCTGGGTAAAGTCATTAAATTCTATTTTTTTCCTCACTGAACAAAAATGGTAACAAGCATGAGCCCCCAACTCCCACCATGGGTTCACTGAGGATGAGGCCCTGCTATGAGAAGGGACGGCATATACACAAGGTGCCTGGTGCCTAATAAATGCCAATAAAAACTGGTTTCATCCATTCCCTTCACTAGATATTTTTGTAAAATCCTGTAGGGAAGTGTTCATTGAAAAAACTGCATCTTGCCAGGCCCAGTGGTGCACACCTGTCATCCCAGTGGCTCAGGAGGCTGAGGCAGGAGGATCGCAAGTTGGAGGCCAGCCTCAGCAACTTAACAAGACTCTGTCTCTAACTAAAAAATCAAAAGGGCTGGGGATGTGGCTCCATGTGTGACCCTAGGTTCAATCCCTGGTATAAAAACAAAAATATTGTGGGGCTGGGGATATAGCTCAATTGGTAGAGTGCTGGCCTCACATGCACAAGGCCCTGGGTTCGATCCCCAGCACCACCACCAAAACAAAAGCAAAACAACAAAATCCTCCAAACAAACAGCATCTTACTGAACAAAAGAAAACAACATGGCATTTATATTCTCACAGGTTTCCTTGGACTTTGGAATCAGACAGACCTGAGTTCTGATCCTGATTTCACAGTGGCTAGGCTGTGTGTCTTGGGCCGCACACTGAACCTCTCTGGGCCCCTGCTGCCCCCTGCACACAGGGGAGGCCCTTACCCCCGCTTTCCCGGGGGATGGTGGGGTGAAGCGGGGTGGTACAGTGTGGGGGCACGGTGCACGTGCAGCCGCTCCAGTTGCAGGGGACCAGGGACCGGAGCGGGGGGACGGGGAGCTACCAGCCAGCAGCGGCATGATGGCGAGCTGCAGGGAGAAGGTGCTCTGCTTCCACTGGCTCGCGTCCAGCTCCTCCTCCACGTGCTGCTTCTTCCCCCGCTTCTGGCTCCGCTTTTTCAGTTCCAGATCCTTCTCTGGAAGTGTGAGATCAGAGAGTGGCCCCCCTGAGAAGCCCCTCCGGGAACCCACGTGTCCTCCTCTCCTGCTGACGGCCAGTCGTCACAGAACCCAGAGCCCCTGCCACTGAAGAGGGTCGAGTCCCTCAGTGCCCACCCGGCCGCCCCCAGCACGGCCCCTGAAGGACTCCAAGCACCTCGAGGACCAGCTCTGGGGGATAGTGAGCCCGTGCCAGCCTGGTGGCCACAGGTTCCAGGGACCATCGGTACTCTCAACCGCAGCCATCAGTCTTGCGGTGATCATGTTAGATTCCCGTGCTCGTATTTGAGGGGAAGGGGTACCAGGGATGGAACCCAGGGGCATTCGACCACTGAGCCACCTCCCCAGCCCTTTTTATGTCTTATTTAGAGACAGGGTCTCGCTGAGTTGCTTAGGGCCTCACTTTTGCTGAGCCTGGCCTCTAACTTGCGATCCTCCCTCCTCAGCCTCCAGAGCCACTGGTCTTACAGTCATGAGCCACCACGCCTGCACACTCTGCTATGCTTCCCCAGAGTACCATGTACCTACCCCACCACAGCACCCATTGCACAGAATTGTGATTCTTTATTTGAAGCCTTCCATTAGCCATTAGAGATTTTCATGGCCCCGTGTGCACAGCACCACAGATCAGAAACACAGAAGTATGGTGGAGTGGATGGTGTGCGGTGGAGAGTGGGTGGAGGGGGCCGTGAGGGTAAGTGAGGGGAGAATGACGGGAGATGGGTGTGTGGTGCACAGGTGGGTGGGTGGGTGGATGGATGGTGGACGGACAGATGGATGGATGGATAGGTGGATGGATGGATGGATGGATAGGTGGATGGATGGATGGATGGATGGAGATGGATAGATGGACAGGTGGATGGATGGACAGATGGATGGGTGAATGGATAGGTGGATGGACAGATGGATGGATGAATGGATAGGTGGATGGATGGCAGGGACTGGATGGTAAGTTGAAAGTGCACACACCATAGTAACTAACATTTGGCCAAATACCAAAGAATCTTATCAAAGCATCCTGAATTGGACATATTTCGTAACTGTAGGTCTAGTTGTAAAATTTCAAAATCCCATCCTAACTTACTTTGAGGCCTTTGTTTTTCTAACATGTCTGTTAAGCTGGTTAATGACGTTCTCTCAATCAGTTCCTTAATCTCCATCATGGTTGCCCCAGCCAAAGAAACAGCTGGTGTTTTTGAAGGACTTCGTCTAGAAAACCCACAAAGAGAAAAATTAATGAAGATGAAAAACATCAGACAGGTGCCATCGCACATGCCTGTGATCCCAGAGGCTCAGGAGGCTGAGGCAGGAGGATCATGAGTTCAAAGCCAGCCTCAGCAATGGCGAGGTGCTAAGCAACTCAGTGAGACCCTGTCTCTACATAAAACACAAAATAGGGCTGGGGATGTGGCTCAGTGGTCGAGTGACCCTGAGTTCAATGTCCGGCTTCCCCCTCCCCCAAAACAAAAATACCACCTCAGAACATGACCACTGTGAGGACTGCGTGTAGAGGCCACCACACCTAAGGCCCATGTGCATGTGAACACAAGCTTTTCTTTCTTTCCTTGTTCTTATTTTTACCTGGTTTGCATGAGTTCCAACTTAACCAGTTACTAAATTAAAAAGAAAACCTCCCCTGAGTTGTAACAGGGCCAGCACAAGAGGGGCACTATGGCCACCCACCCACAAAAGGCCATGGGACTGTCCTTACCGAACTGAAGAAAGATCATCCACCTTGAGTGACCTTTCAAAATCCTCACTGTTCTTGGAAGTGATGTCAGGCTCTGCCTGGTGAGAACCTGAAGATACCAGCAAATGTCACCAAAGTGCTTGCTCCATGCTGGTTCCCTAAGAAACAGGGCCCCTTACACATTTCTGTGATGCCACCCTTGAGGCAGATGGCCTGGTGTGTGATAAGCACCCAATTTAAGGGGAAAAAAAGTTTGTTAGTAATAACCAAGGGCATGAATGATGAATATTTGGACCAGGCTCATCTTTATTTGGACAAATGGAGGCAAGAGGGGGCCTCTGGATCTTTACATAGCACCCCAGAGAGAAAACGAAGAAGAAAATTTATTATATATTAAATTAGCCACTTCAGCATGGGAGCTTGGGCACTCTCCAAATTCTATAGGGAACTGTTAAGCCACTTGCAGTCCTAGTAGCGGAGAAAATACTATGAAGTTTAGGGAAAGTTGTTTTTTTTTTTTTTTGTACTGGGGATTGAACTCAGGGGCACTCGACCACTGAGCCACATCCCCAGCCCTATTTTGTGTTTTATGTAGAGACAGGGTCTCACTGAGCTGCTTAGCGCCTCGCCATTGCTGAGGCTGGCTTTGAACTTGCGATTCTCCTGTCTCAGCCTCCCTAAGTGCTGGGGTTACAGGCTTGAGCCACCGCGCCCGGCTAAGTTTAGGGAAAGTTTTAAAGGGAAATACATGCAATGACATATTAGTGGTCTCAGAAGACGGGAATGCAATATGCATCCTCCTCTGCAACCTCATGTAGGAGCTGGGGATGTGGCTCAGTGGTGAGTACCTGCCTCACATTCATGGGGCCCTGAGTTCAATCCCCAGCAACCCTCCACAAAACCCAAATCATGTAACCTCATCTATATAAAAAAAAAACCTAGAACAAAATCAAAGAAATTTAAGGAAAAGGGGGGACGGGATGGGGAAGACAGTGGAGTGAATGGGACGTCACTTTCCCATGTTTGTATGTGAACACACGACCAGGGAAATCCACACCATGTCCACCCACAGGAGCGGGAAGTCACAGGCCACATATGTGGCATAGGTCAGCATTCACTCCACTGTCACAGAAAGATAAAAAGAGCAAATAAGCCAGGCATGGTGGCACATATCTGTAGTCTCAGCACTATGGGAGGCTGAGACAGGAGGATCATGAGTTGGAGGCCGGCCTCAGCAATGGTGAGGTGCTAAGCAACTCAGTGAGACCCTGTCTCTACATAAAACACAAAATAGGGCTGGGGATGTGGCTCAGTGGTCAAGTGTCCCTGAGTTCAATCTCCAGTACCAAAAAGTAAAAAATAAAAAAATTAAAGACATTAAAAAAACAAGAAATTCGGTTTCCCATGATAACCAAATGTTCCACCAATTGAAATGGGTGGCAGGAAGATTATTTTTCTTACTTTTGAAAACACTTTTCTATATCTACTGGACTTTCTTTATAAAACCACAGGTATAACTTCTAGAGTCAGCAAAGTTTCTTGCAAGTCATGCAAACAAATGAAAATTCAAGAAAAAGAACCCACAACAAAATTGATTGTGGCTGGGGGAGGTGGGAGGAAGGAAAGGGGAATGGGCATAGTAATGATGGTTATTTGAGATGGTCATTACTACCCCTGGCACATCTATGAAGACTCTAATGGTGTGGCTTTATCTGGTTTGCAATCAGAGAAATGGAAAAACTGAGCTCTGGTTATGTACTATGACTTGAAATGCATTTAAATAAAATAACTAAATTAAAAAAAAATTGATTGTGGCAGCAAGAGCGCCGCTGCCTTGCAGGATGGGCCATGCCAAGAGCCGTAGCTGATATCTGGGAGGGACCGTGGTGCACGTTTACGGCAGCCTCTGATACTGGCGGGACAACAGCGCACATTCACAGCAGGCTATGATACGCAAAAGGGAGCGCAGGGCACGTTTACGGCAGTTGCTGGTACTTGGGAGGGTCCCAGTGGGCTTTCATGGCAGCCTCTGATACACAGGACGGACCGCAGGGCACGTTTAGGGCAGCTGCTGATACACGGGAAGGGCCATAGTGCACCTTTACAGCAGGGGCCGCAGCGCACGTTTCCGGCAGCTGCTGATACTTGGGAAGGGCCGCAGTGCACCCCTATGGCCAGGCGGCACCAGCCTGCTCTCCCCATCATAGTCTTGCTCTCGGCTATTCCCCAACGTCACCTGTGCTCACCTTGCAAAACCTTCAAGTGTTTGTCAGCTTTTTCCGGTTTTTCCAAGAGGTGCTCGTCCTCCCACTCCTCCTTGCTGATGCTGGCTTTCTCGTGGCCCGGGTCAGACTGTCCTCTCTGGTCCAAAACCAGACGCTTCACTTCCTCTGGGAGGAGAGAGGACCGCGCATGTGCAGGTTAGAGGGTCACGTGACTCGTGATGGACGTGGAGCAACAGGTAAGGTGGATGAGGTTGGCGCCCGCCTGTCATCCCTCAGCTGGGGAGGCTGAGGCAGGGGAATTGCAAGTTGGAGGCCAGCCTCAGCTACTTAGCTAGGCCCTAAGCAACTCAGTGAGACTCTGTCTCTGAACACAATGTCAAAAGGACTGGGAAGGGGTTCCTTGGTGAAGCCGCGCTGGGTTCCATCCCTGGCACACACACGAAAAAATAGGTAAGGCCCCTGCCTTCTGAAGGTTGGTTGGATGGAGCCTCCTCCAAATAGCAGGTGTTGAGCTGGGGCTGGGGCTCAGTGCTGGGACCTACCACGGGTGAGGCACTGGGCTCCATCCTCAGCACCACATAAAAATAAATAAATAAAATAAAGGTTTAAAATGCTTTATTTGGAGGCCAAGACAGGAGGATCACGAGTTCAAAGCCAGAAGGGAGGCGCTAAGCAACTCAGTGAGACCCTGTCTCTACATAAAACACAAAATAGGGCTGGGGATGTGGCTCAGGGGTTGAGTGCCCCTGAGTTCAATCCCCAGTACCAAAAAAAAAGCTTTAAAAACTAGCGTTATTCTTTAAAACCAAAATAAGAGGTATCTGGGAAGGATACGCACTGTCCTTTGGACAGGCTTCCCAGACCTTGACTGGTGATGGCTGCCTACAAAGGAGACCCTGAAGCCCTTGATGTGGGTGGTTGAGTTGAATGATCTTGGCCTCTCATTTACTTCAAGGGAGGCATTATTACCCTTCCCCCATTTTACGGATGAGAAGTTTGACATGAGCATAACTTGCCTGTGGTCAGGGAGCTGCTCCCTCACAGAGCCAGGGCTTAGCTGTCCCTGACTCATGAGTGGACCCCCACCACACACACACACACACACACACACACACACATGCACGCCACACAGGCTTTTCTCCTCCATCAACGCGAGGTCCCCATGCCTGTGAGAAAAAACCAAGCCCATGCCGAATAAGGAGTGAACCCAGCAAGTGACGAATCAAGGAGTGAATTGGAGAAAATGGAAACTCCAAGGAAGAAGGGAAAACTTGGAGAGGCAAAATGTGAGTCAAGGTTGGGAGACAGATAAAAATTGTGGAGCAAGAGATGAGGCTGTTCCCAGCACGGTAGCACTAGCCTGTCATCCCAATAGCTCGGGAGGCTGAGGCAGGAGGATCGCAAAGTGGAGGCCAGCCTCAGCCACTTAGCTAGGCCCTAAGAAACTCAGTGAGACTCTGTCTCTAAATAAAACAAAATAGGGCTGGGGAGGTGGCCAGTGGTCAAGTGGCCCTGAGTTCAATCCCTGGCACCCCTTAAAAAATGGTAGTTCAGTGAATCTCCACTAGGGGCAGGGCCAGCCTCCAGGGGACATCTAGAAACATCTCAGATTTTTTCAGTTGTCACTAGGAGAGGCTGTTGCTGACACCTCATGTGGAAAGAGCCCAGATGCTGCTAGACCTCCTGTCATGCACAGGAAATCCAGTACCAGGAGCATCTGCCTGGCCCAGAATGTCAACGGTGTCAAATGAAAGATTAAAGATGAGAGGTCCCAGGCCCCCAGTCTTGGAAGGGCACCCTCAAGAAGGCAGGCTGGAAAATGGGGAAAGCCAGACTTCGCAGTACACAACATTGGGTTCCAGTTCTACCACTAAAAAGTGACAGTGTGCCTGTTCCCTGTAAAATGGGGAGAATCATATCTGTCTGCAAACCAAAAATAATCACGGTCTCTTACTTTTTTTTTTTGTTTTTTTTCTTTTGGTACCGGAGATTGAACCCCAGGGTGCTTAACCTCTGAGCCGCCTCCCCAGCCCTTTTGATATTTTATTTAGAGACAGGGTCTCGCTGGGTTGCTTAGGATCTCACTAAGTTGCTAAGGCTGGCCTCCACCTTGCGATCCTCCTGCCTCAGCCTCCGGAGCCGAAGGGATGATAAGCATGTGCCTGGTGAAAGTTTCCAATTTTGAAGCATTGCGGATTTCAGGGTTTTGGATCAGGGATGCTCAAACCATAGGGGGAAACCACAGGCTTCCGGAAACATCTCAGATGAAACGGAAATGCCTCACTTACCCAGAGATCCTGTTTCTTCCAAATAATTGGCAGCCTTCAGTCGGTAATACCTGGCTTTCTTTGAAATCTTCTCCTTGGTGTCCCAGAGCCTCAGGGTTATTTTGTGGAAGTTTATTTTCTTTAGCAGTTCCTTTGTCATATTGACATTAAACGTCTGGCTCCAGGACACCCAGACTTTGTCACCTTCTTGCCAGGGCTTAATTGTCTGTATGAAAAACACACACACATTCCACAGCCTTAACTGTGAGGCTGGAAGAGACCTCTCTGTCAGCCTGTGCAGGTCCCCAGCAGAGCTGGGGCCACAGTGTCACTGTCCCCTACCCAGCTCCTGCACCTGCCTGTCTTCTGGCTTCACATCCACGACAGGAAACGGGGCGTTAGGTTCTGTGCCCTATCTGGCCTCTCCTTCCAAGTAATGACCCAGAGCCAAAGTCGGCAGGTGTGTGTCGCACACGCCCTCGCACATGCTCGTACACACACGCACACCCATGGACATGGAGAGATCTCGGGAGACACCAGAACCTTCGAAACACCCCACAAGTGACTGTAAAAATGTCTTAAGAGGCTGGTCACGGGGGCACACATCTGGGGTCCCAGCGGCTCAGGAGGCTGAGGCCGGAGGATCACAAGTGGGAGGCCAGCCTCAGCCACCGAGCGAGGATCTCAGCAACTCAGCGAGACCCTGTCTCTAAATAAGATATAAAAAGGTCTGGGGAGGTGGCTCAGGGGTTCGGCACCCCTGGGTTCCGTCCCTGGTATGTATCTTTGCGCACACAGACCGCACACCTTTACTCCCGAATCCAGGAACACCTTGGCCATTCCCGGGAATAACACCATGTCCACGATTTTAGGCTCCTCGTCGTCCGGCAGGAGGAAGTACTCGATGTGGTAGAAACGACGAAGCTTTGCGATGTGGTTGTCCAGTTTGGGGTGTTTCTTGTATTTCTCAAGAAGGTTTATGTATTTTCCTTTAATACCTGGAAGACACGGATTGGATGAGCTTTGCTTAGATATTTTTTGCACACCACGTGTGCAAAAGTAGATCCATGCCCACAGCTCCCTGGAGCCCCCCAGAGGCCCTGTAGGGAAAGTGTGATCACCAGCCTGGGGGGCTGTTGGGATGTAGTAGACTCTTCAGGAGGTGGAGCCTCTTGGGAGGAAGTTAGGTCATTGGGGAATGTTACATGGGGGTGGGCGCTGTGGTACACGCCTATAATCCCAGCGGCTCGGGAGGCTGAGGCAGGAGGATTGCAAATTGGAGGCCAGCCTTAGCAACTTAGGCCTGAGCAACTTAGCAAGACCCTGTCTCTGAAGCACTATGTCTCTAAAAAAAGACCATCTTTAGAGACGTAGTGTTGTTTTGTTTTGGTGCTGGGATGGAACCTAGTTCCTGGTACATCCTTTGGAAAGTGCTCTACCTCGGAGCTGTTCTCAGCCCAGAGTATAGACTTTATTCAAGTTCAAGTTCTAACCCCCAGGAAGCTGCTACTGCATTAAAATTAATTCTACGCCACCAGAATAATTAGCGTTTGTGCCCAGTTTGGAGTAGGGCTGCCCCTGACTGTTCTCCATAGGCCCTAGAACTTTCTATGAGAATCCTCTTGCCCGGGAACCCTGAATTCTGCTCCGATTCAATTCCAGGCGGGCCAGGAAGTGGACAAGGGAGCTGCTCATTCCCTGTCAGTGGGAGGGCAAGTTATGACTTTCCTTTTGGAGGGCACTTGGACAGTACCCATGTTTTTCTAAAATGCGTACTTTTTGGGGATTGAACTTGGGGCACTGGATCCTGAGCCACCTCCCCAGCCCTTTTTTATATTTCATTTAGAGACAGGCTCTCACTAAGTCGCTGAGGCTGACCTCCCACTTACAATCCTCCTTCCTCAGCCTCCCGAGCCACTGGGAGGACAGGCGTGCGCCACGGTGCCCGCCACTCTGTGGTTTCTTCATGGCTATAAAAAGCAGACTGGTTGGGAGAACGTCGCGTGCCCCCTAAGGTCTTTGAGGAGGGTCACGTGGGGCTCAGGCAACTGCCCTTGTCCCTGGCCCACAGTTGGATCTCCTCAATGGGCCTCTTCCTTTGGCGACGTCTGCTCCTGGGTGGCACGGACGGTCCACAACACCCGAAAGATCGAGGCAGGACAGTCCCCCAGGTCCAGGTCAGTGGTATCGTGCCTGCCCACCTACCCAGGTTCGCGGGGAAGGCCAGGGAGATGACGAGCTCGCAGGAGACCACCTGGGGGGCGTCGGACTGGAAGGCGCCCGTGGGCTCTTCCTCCAGGGACCCGAGGCTGCTGTAGTGGTGTTCCAAGTCGTACTCGTGGGCCTGGGTCTGCAGGTAGTCCTCCCCCACACACTCGCTGGTGGCCTGGTAAATGCTGTGCAGAGAGGACAGCGGGTCGATGCTTGTCGCGTCCTCATCCTGCCACTCCCAGGCGTTGAGCGACATGGTGCAGAGCACCCACTGGGCCGGCTGGCCTGGCTGGGAGAAGAGAGGCCGGTCACCCTCCGCCTGCAGGAGGTCAGCCCTGCCTCCCTCTGGGGGGATCTCCCCCCAGGAGCAGGATGACCCGCAAGGTCAAGGTGGGCCATCCCCCACTCCACCCAAGGCAAGGCACCAGCGGGCATTGGATGCTGGCCCCAGGGTACAAGTTCAAGTTCTAGAGAGGTAGCCGGCGCAGTGGCGCACGCCTGTCATCCCAGCAGCTCGGGAGGCTGGGGCAGGAGGATCGCAAAGTGGAGGCCAGCCTCAGTAACTCAGGCCCTGAGCAACTCAGCGAGACCTTGTCTCTCAATAAAATATAAAAAGGGCTGAGGACGTGGCTCCGTGGCCGAGGGCCCCTGGGTTCCATCCCCGGGACCAAAAAAAAACGATCTATAATCTACGGAGGCGGAATGGAGGCCAAGTCTGGGACCCTGTGGCAGGCAGGGCGGGATGCCAGCGGGGCCAGCTGAGTGAAGGGCCAGCTGGGGCCGGGGTCCTCCAAGTCGCCAGGATACCTGTGCGCTGGCCGCAGAGCGTGGCCTCGGTTACCGCGGGGGCTTTGCTGTAGCCAAACGCGGTGCGCTGAGCGCGCTGGAGCAGCGGGTCGCAGGCCTGGGCCGCGCCGCCTTGTTTGGCCGTTGCTAGGAGACGGCAGGGGCGGGGCCGGCGAGGGGCGGGGCTCTCCCGCGGCCTCAGCGCCCAATCGAAGGCCGCCAAGCAGGCGCCGTGGACCAGGGAGTCTTGCTGTGCGTTCATTCATTCACTCGAAGGAGCTCCTACTCTTGAGCACAAGCACCTATTATGCGCCTGCTGTTTACCTTATTAAAAATTAGGGGGAAATGTTGGCTGGCGCGTCCCGCCCCCCATTCTCTCATGTAGGGAAAGGAAACTGTGGGCTCTGCACCCGCCGCGCACGAGCTCTCCTGTTAGGTGTTCTGCTGTCGCCAGGATGTACCGATCATGAATCCCAGCTCAGAGATGAGAAGCAATTTGCCTAAGGTCACACAGCAAATAGGTGGCAGCTCTGACTGGAACGCAGACTGCCTGATTTTAATTTTCCAGGCTTTTCTGCAAAATCCAACCAAACCGAAAGCCCTGGGTGCTGCTCCTGATGGTGAAAACCACAGCGACCGCGGTGGAAAGTCAATCCCGGGAAGTGACTGGCCAAAGGCGTCAGGGGTGGGCTTTGTCAAGGAGGTGACCAAAGCCAGCTTTGGGGGTTCCAGACGGTGAACGCAAGAGAAGGTGATCCAGGCAGAAGGAATGGCATTTGCAAAGACCTGGTTGTGAAGCCTCCTGGCAAGTTCAGAGATGAGGCTGCCGAGTACCTAGGCTTTTCTCTTTTTTTTTTTGGTACCAGGAATTGAACCCAAGGATGCTCGACCACTGAGCCACCTCCCCAGCCCCAAGCGACTCAGCGAGACCCTGTGTCCAAATAAAATACAAAAATGGGCTGGGGACGTGGCTCAGGGGTTGAGTGCCCCGGGTTCAATCCCTGGTACCCCAAAAAAAAAAGCTGCTATTTCAGTTTCCATGGACACTTTATAAGCTGTCCCAAATCTCGGTGACATAAAACAGCCCCTTGTTGATCCCTCACCGCTCTGGGGAGCAGCTGGGTGGTTCTTTGCTTGTCTCCCCCGGGCCGACTTACCCAGCTGTGCCCATCTGGAGAATCCACATGGCTGGAAAGTTCAAGAAAGCCTCACTCAAATCTGGCAGTTGGTGCTGGATCCCATCCAGAGAACCACAGTTCCCCTCCAGAGGCCTCCCCTGTGACATCTTAGAGTGGAATTGCTAGGTCATATGGTAATTTTGTGACTTTTTGTGTAGTACTGGGGACTGAACTTGGCGTGCTATACCACGGAGCCTCCTCCCCACCCCTTTTTATATTTTATTAGGAGACAGGGTCTCGCTGAGTTGCTTAGGGCCTTGCTAAGTTACTGAGGCTGGCCTTCAACTTGTAATCCTCATGCCTCAGCCTCCTGAGTCACTGGGATGACATGTGTGCAGCTCTGCACCCAGCATATGGTTTGGCAGTTTTTGAGAAACTTCCAGAATGTTTTCTGTGTGATTTTATAGCCATTGCCACAGATGGGAGATCTCACCGCAGGTTTTATTTGCATTTCCCTAATGACAAATGATATGGAGATTTTTTTTTAGGCTTGCTGGCCATCCATGCATCTGCTTTGGCAAAATGCCTGTTCATATTTTTGCCCGTTTAGCTTACTTGGCTTCTTGCAGGGGAGGTATAAGAAATGCATTGTAAATTCTGAATATAAATCCTTTATTGGAAACACATTTTGCAAATATTTTCTTCCTGTCTCTTGTCTTTTATTTTCTAGTGTCTTCTGAAGGGCAAAAGTTTTGAACTTTGATGAGGTCCGATTTGTGCAATTGTTTAGAACTATGCATTAGATATTGCATTTAAGAAATCTTCCGGGCAAGGTGGCGCATGCCTGTCATCCCAGGGGCTTGGGAGGCTGAGGCAGGAGGATTGTTACTTGGAGGCCAGCCTTAGCAAGGCCCTAAGCAACTCAGTGAGACCCTGACTCTAATAAAATATTAAAAAGGGTTGGGGAGGTGGCTGCGTAGTTAAGCACCCCTAGGTTCAATCCATGGTACCAAAAAAATAAATAAAATCATAGCTGCACTTGATAATGCATCAAGTAGGGAAAAAAAGTGTTTGTACTCCTTGATCCAATAATAAATGACTCAGGATCCAGAGCAAACTGTTCTCCACATTGTTTTAATGAAAAAAATTGAAAACCACTTCTTGGTCAGGTGCAGTGGCACACACCTGTCATCCCAGCAATTTGGGAGGCTGAGGCAGGAGGATCGCAAGTTGGAGGCCAGCCTCAGCAAAAGTGAGGCCCTAAGCATCTCTGAATAAAATATGAAAAAGGGCTGGGGATGTGGCCCAGGGGTTGAGTGTCCCTGGGTTAAATCCCCAGTACCAAAAAAAAAAAAAAAAAAAAAAAGAGGAGAAGGAGGAAGAGGAGGAGGAGGAGGGGAAAGAAGAAACCCACTTCTTGTGACAGGCACACCTCAGTCCAGCCACCAGAGGGAGCACTGGGCAGCCTGGTCTCTGGTCTGCGGAGAAAAGTTAGGGATGGTAAGTGTTTATTATAAAGCTCGGTTCCTGTGCAAAGAGACCTGCGCTTTCTGGGCCAAATTCAGCGAGGCGCAATTTACTGACGGTACAACTGTCCACGGGCGGCCGTCGCCAAGCCCTTTCTTTTGGGAAACTTTGGGCCGCCCCTCGAA